>BEXV01000874.1:24921-43146 GCA_003118195.1 Hemicentrotus pulcherrimus | reverse complement strand
TAAACTGGATCCGCAGTTACAAGCCCCAGCTCATAATCAGACAGAGACATTATTTTCATTTACTCATCAAGCACACGACATGACACCGATTTTAACGCATGGGACAATAATGTAAACAAAATTATAGCTTCTTCATCATGACGACACTCTCTCACTAACATCGCACACCCATTCGTTAACTCGCCAATAAATAACTATGATATTGCGAATACTTCAAATACAAACCTCACTGCTAACACTGGTCGCCAAGCTTTCAGCAAGGATATACGAGCTAAAGCCATATTTAGAAAGTTTACTGATATTTACTAGAGATGCACTGTCCAGAAAATTCTCCAAGGCTAGGCTGTTCTATATCATCAGTTCTCCATTTCAACCGAGAGATGGCGCTAAACCTGAATATACTCTTATACAGCCATAGATGATTTCTCGGATATCTCCGCGATCTTCAATTATCTTCAATATACATTCGTTTATCCTCATATTCATAATCGTTTGGAATACCTCAAATCCATCTTTATCCTTATCATTTCCACCAATCATCTTAAATTTTCATCACTTCCACCAAACACCTCAAATTGTCATCACCATTTACTAACCCTAGATCCTCCCTGAAGAACTCCTTCGCTCAATCCTCCCCTTTTCCTCTTAATCATTAAAATTGATCACTGCCACTCATCTTTATCTACATGACCACCACCATTTCCACCATCTGTAACATCACCATTGCTCAGATCTTTATCTTCTTTGATCCTCCCCCTCCCTTCCCTTCTTGATCATTATGAATTGATCACTGTCAATCATCTTTATACCATATCATCTTCACAATCTTTTACATCACCACCAATCATCTTAATGTTCATCATCTCTACCAGTTTATGTTTTTTTTCTCCCAGGAAGCATTACATTAATAAAAGTTACTGTCCTATGGCGGACTAATGAATATTCATGAGTCAGAATTAATCAGGAGAGCTTAGGGATTTGTTTCCAGTTCATCGTGACTGTGCCATGGACCAGTGATGGCCTGGTGGTAGAGTCGCTGCCCGGCAGGTTCAAATCCTGCTGGTTCCAAGATTTTTTCTGACTTGTGTTTTTTCAATACAGGTTGATCAATCAACCTTATTGATACAGATCGATCAATCGATCTTATTTACTGGGTGGAAGCCACAAATACATTTAATAACAGTTTATGTTTATCATGCTCCTTAACATTACCACACAAACACACACCCCCCCCAAAAAAAAAAAAATTGTTATTTTTATCAATAATTTCATCCTCAACGCCACAATCATCTTTATTTTCACCTTTACGACCAATCATTGTTATCCTTCTCATCGCCACCACCGATAATTGTCATCTCTTTCACCCAAGAGTTATGCTTGTTACTAATTAAAATGTCAACTAAAGGTATATTTTTTTTCAAATAAAAATACTTGCAAGCCAACAAAAGAATAACCAGAAAATATACAGTTTCATTTCAGTATCCACAATTTATTACATATATACTACATATCTGATATAAATACTACACTTTATACAAAACTTTTCCATGGAATTATTGGCAATGCAGGTTACTATATATTTACAGTGGATAACAAAAACACATCACATGCTATATCCCATTATTATCTGCCTTAAAACAAATATTTGCCTGGCATGACTGAAAGGCACTCTAGTTATTTCTTCTCAGTGTTGAATTCTCTGTCAAATTATCTGAAAGATCAGTCAAATTGTAGCTAAACTTTAAGCATGCATCTTCTAGGAGAGCACGACTGGGTTTAACAGACTTCAAACAAAAGATTATCAAAATGTCTTTCAGGCAAGCCATATTATTATACTTATACAATTTATACAAAACAGAAATGTATAAAAACATCAAATGATATCAAAATGCTAGCACAAGTGAAAGTTAATTGTAACTCAACTTTGATGTTATTTTTTTATGTAGCACTTTTCAGCACCTCTCCCAAATCCCATTGTAAACAATATATGTTTCAATTTAAGAATTCATGTGTTGAAATATAAAAATAGGCTATTTACATTTTAAATATTTCATTATTTTGAACATTTCATCAAGTCTTTTGTAACTATATACTTATGATGTACAATAATACACTCTGTTTTTATATCACCTTTAGTGTTTCTTCAAAGAAAATATATGAAACGTATCTCTATATACATCAGATGGATATATCAGGGACAAAACAATCTAAGAAATAAAATGAAAAGGGATGTATTTTTAAAATTCTTTCTCAGCACACATTTTTCAATTTCTACCTGAATTTATATTTAGGCATTCCACAACAAACGAAGTAGCTTACAAATTAAGCTATGATCTTTGTCAGCCATGACGATTTTTTTCTGACGAAACAACCAGTGACATTGCAGGAGTATAATTTTATTTTATTTCACAAACTGCCAACTCTAATGCCTCATTGTGATAAGAAAAGAAAACATGAAATAATTTGATCAAGAATAAACACATCTTGTTCTCCACAGCTAAAGCAGTCCATGATAGAATGAAATCAATTCATTCATTTTGAACCTTGGGGAATAAAAGCTATTATTGTTTGATCAACCATTTTTGTATTTTATGTATTTGATCATAATTAGACTTGACAAGTTTGTGAGAGAAAAAATTAAATAGAAGACAAGCTATATAGAATAATTTGGTAGGAGATATATTGTTTACTAGGTCGTTATTGGGCTACATAATAAAAGATGCCAGAGTGAAACATTGCTTCTTTAATAAAAATGATTTTGAAATTCATTTTCAATACAATCGTGAGAATTAAGTTGAAGGAAAATATTTACAAGCACGTTAATACACAAGAGAATTAATCAAAAGGTTGGTAAAACCTGAAACAAAGCCTTCCTTAATCTGATGCAACTTCCTATCAGCGTATTGTCATTGCTCAGAATCAGAAGTACTCTTCACAATGAGTTCTCCCGTCATGATGGTTTGTCCCTTTTGCAGACCTAAAAAACCCAGAATTTCCTTAAATCCAGAGGTATATTGAAGAGGTTTATTATTAGGAACTTCCTACTTATTCAAGACAAAAAGGAAAATGGCTTTCAACGTATACATTTTGAATGTTTAATTCCGGATATTTATTTTCTAGACTTGAAAATTTGGCAGTCATATCTGTTGATTTAAGAATAGCTCCCTCTGGGCTAATATAAAAACAGCACTAGATTTTCATTTATTACAAATTTTCAAAACTTATTATCACAGTCTTTACAAATTTCAATACGATGTCTGAAGGATATATTTTAAACACTTGCACAAGACTGCAAAAGGGATTTACTGCCTTTAATGTCATAACTACTTTGATATCATCTTTCTACTGCACTGATCTACAGACTGCTCCTCTTTGCTGATTATTCTGATCTCTTTGCTTATTTGATCTTCAAAAACCCTTCTCTTTCAACATTAAGTTTGAACCTTGTGGTATTTGTTCAGATTTTTTTGTGACTGCCTATTAAAGAACACATCCATTACAGAAACTTGTATCAAACTTGTATTTGCTGTTCATATTTGTTCTTCTAAACCGAAATGAGTCATGTGTTTTACATTGTACATGAGTTCCTTTTCAGTCTCTCCCTGATATAAAAGTAAGTTTTTTAAAGGACCAAACCCTGAAATTCACATGCAAGTAAACAGAGAAAATAGCAGTACAACATCGATAGGTGTACATGTCCAGTAATATAAACTGAGAAGTTAATTATCAATTATACAGATCAAGCAATTTTGAAGTAAGATACATCATCAGGTACAATTTAAAGGAAAAATAGCAGTACTGTATAACTTGAAGTACATCCTTTGAAGTATGAGTATGAAGAACTGGACATATTAATGTTTCAGGAAAGGCGACATATGTGGATGAAACCTAGATGACAAGTTTCTCATGTGTTTGTAGTACAACTGGCACTACAATACAGTTGGATCATTCTACAGCTGGGCAGTACAGTAACATGCATAAATATATCACATCCAACAGCAAATAAAAAACAAAAAACAAACATTTCAAGGAATGTTTTTAATCTGAACTTATTCTCCACTGTAAGCTGTCTTTAAAAAGTTTATTCCTGATTATGAGAACAGATTTGAGCATTCTGAGCAATACAACGTAGGTTTGTCCCAATTCTCAAGTCTCTTTACACCAACATAAGAAGATGATACATGTCTTACACAAGAAATTTACACATACATATAGTTATCAAAATGTACAAAGTGGTTTATTATACATCGGATCGTTAGTGGATTTCATAGGAAATATAAACCTAAGATATTTATACAATGGTTCATAATTCCCATGAATCAAGATAAATCAAGTAACACATATGCAGAAAATAAAGATCATGACTTTGAATACAAGAACACTGTAGGTTATAAGTGTGCAGTAGTGTGAAGATAAATTCTATAATGAAAACTCTGGGAATGGGGATTTCCCATTCCTTTGAATACATGGAAGGTGGGTGTGATAAGGTATATACAAATGGATGGATGAGAAAAGCTTCGAGGTGGGATAACTGTGAATCTATAATAGTAATACAAGTAAGCAAACTGTATATGTATGGAATGTATGAATGTACCAAAACTGGTGGAAATTGGCAGCAGAAACTGCAGGAATCGAGTGTGATGATGAATGTGGTGGGGCTTCGTAAAGGAAGAGGAAGGAATGAAGACATTATCGTTGAGTTCACGAGAAAGTTAAAATTTGTCATAGGCTGCCCTGTATATCTCATAGAAAGAGTCTTGGGAAAAATTATCATTCTTTTCAGAATGAATCAATATTATGCGGCCACTTGTCCTTCTCTTGGCTCAGCGTCTACGGCATTGTCAACATCCTTTTGAGGCAGGGATGCTACATTGTCTTTGGAATCTGCAGAATCGATAGCCTGTTCATCTGTATTCGCAAGTGGAGTGTCCTGATTAACAGGCGATTGGGATGGTTCAGTATCACCCATAGGGGAGGTAGGTTTATTGGGTTCTGAGGGGGGTGGGTTGGGGCTTGCAGTGGCACTTTGGGCAACATCGCTTTCTGGAGCAGCATGTGTGCTTTCAGGTCTGGAGATAGTGTCTTTGATTGGGGACTGGGCTGGTCCAGTGCTGGCAGTGGGTGTGGGGTTACGTTCAGAGGCTGGTGGGTGGGGACTCGGTGCTGAATCAACAACTTGATCACCCCCACTGACTGGTCTTGGGCTAACATTCTGAATAGGTGACTGGGCTTGTGCATTGCTGGCTGCAGGGGAAGGTGGCACATTTTGCTCCGAGGGTTGAGGATGAGGAGTTAACGTGGCTTCAACATTTTGACCACCCCCACTGACTGGTCTTGGGCTAACATTTTGAACTGGTGATTGAGCTTGTCCATTTTCTACATCGGTGGAGGGTGCCGCATTCTGCTCTGAAGGTGGAGGTTGAGGACTTACTGTGGCTTCTACAATTTGACCACCCCTGCTGGGAGGTTGGCCATCCCCACTGACCGGTCTTGGGGTATTGTTCTCAACAGGTGGCTGGGCTTGTCCATTTTGCACAGCGGGGGAGGGGGGAGCTTGGGGACTTGGAGCAGAATCTGGCACTTCCCTGCTCTGACTCTGAGGTCGACTTTCTACATCATTGCTTATGATCTCCTTCGGGGTTACACTTCTTCTGTTGCTTGATGCAGGAGAAGGTGGCACGCTACGTTTTGTGGCAGGTGGTTGAGGACTTATTCTCGATTGACCCTCCCTTCTCTGAGATGAACTCTTCCTACTCAACGCACTCTTCTTATTGTTCTCAAAGGGAGTTTCGACTCTTCCATTAGACTTGGTGGGGGTCAGCAGAGGTAAACTCTCTGGCTTGACAGAAGGTGCAGGGCTCCCTGCAGTTTCAATGACTTGATCATCCTTATTTTCTTGTGGAACATCCCTGTTTTCTGCACTGTTATTGTTGTTTTCATTTGGTGATTGGGCTCGACCATTGCTGGCAGGAGGGGAGACTGGGTTTTCATCATTCTGCAAAGTAGAAAAGCAGAGGAACATTTAATTAAATAACAGTCAATTCATATTTTTATATCATTTGTGCAGCACAACAATCATCATCTTGTTAATCACCATTACAGCATGCTGGAACCTTTATCTTGTATTGTTAATATAAGTAGTACAGGAGATATCAAAAAGTGAATTTCATCAAATTACTGAAATTAAACTGAAATTATATAAATCCTTTCCATACCGGCACCCATTTCATCTTCAGTTGTACAAAAAGGATAGTCTATTTGGCGGGATATTGAGACAGGCATTTTTAAGCACGCAAATCAATAAAATTGTTACATAAATCTTCTTTTTCTATTCAAACAAATACAGGTTATGAAGCATTACACAATGCACATCATTTAGAATATGAAATAAAAATGTGACATAAAATCAAAGAGAAATAATTCATGGCACGTTAAACAATATTGGATGTGCAAAAACAATTTTTTAGCAATGTATAATAACATGGAATGATGAATTAGTATGAATAATTGCATGCATACTCATATTGACAAAAAATGATTTAGTTCATGTTAACATCAATTAATTAAGTCATGAATCACAAGTAACAAGGTAGTTAGACATGCATCACAAATTCAAAAGAAAAAAGAGAAGCTTTACGCAGATAAGATCGCAAATGAAGCCAAACAAATCTTGCCAGTTATACAGAGTAGCATCTTACAGAAATTAAACAAATAAAAACCATTTGCATTCACAGCAATGAAATTTTTTAAAAAACGAGTGGAATGCAAAGCTGAATAACAATCCTCATTCATTAAACTAAGATCCCAAACTGATTACAGGAGAGAGAGAAGTCATTCGTGACTAATACATCCCAAAATTGTGATACATTGCATTTATCATGAAAGATCAATATCCAAATTATTATTACTATTGTTATTATTATTATCATTATTATTTATATACTGCACTTTTTCCAGAGCGGACCAAAGATATAAATTGCAACAATTCGTTCCTGTTTTCACTAAGTGACGGTAGTGAGGAAAATTTTCACGCAAATTGTATGCGATTTTCATTCACTACCATCACTTCGTGAAAATAGGGATGAATTGGATAAATAAAACAGATTTTCAGAGATTCTAGACTTGACATTTGTTTCCAACTACTAGATTGCAGGTAACTATCATAAGACATAGTATGCAAGGTTTAGTAAATCCACTGCAATATTCCAAAATTTAGTCCACAAATGCTTGACTATATACTAGGGTCCTCCTTATAAGATACTGAGATTCAACATACTCCAGTACTAAGCTGGGAAGGTCTTTGCTTCGTTCTCACGCGGAGAATCCACTTTTTGCAGCGTTGGACAATGTTGACCGACAGGGGTAAATCCTTCACAGAAAAGAATAGGTTCCATAGATATAGAAAGCAGTTAGGTACAAGAGACACTCAGATATACACATAAAATATACAGGTAGCTCAATTGAAAAGGAAATCTGAGCATGAACACAGACTTTAAAACAAAAACAGCAAAAAGATTAATAATGGATGAACAATAATCATACATGTATTGCCACAAAACACAAAATTTGTTATAGAAAGCAACGGGTTAGAGAAAGTAACAACAATTTCTCGTAAATTATGAATTCCTATAAATCTGACTGCTCAAATATATATATTCTTGGAATTCAATTTTGTGGTTATTCATTTGGATTTAACATAACCTTGTTTTGGCAACACGGCTAGATACTCCCTGGTGATTTTTATTACAATCAAACAATCAAAATTTGTTATTGATTTGAACATTGTTTAGAACCAAGGGCCAAAACCCTATCCATTGAGCAAACATTTCTTTCCAATAAAACATTTTGGAATGTTCTAATGATTACAAGACGTTTTACAAGCAGAGCTGCATAAGAATTGATGATTTTTACAAATGGTTGATACTAGCGTCAAAGGAACATTAGAGGGTTGAATGCATAAGGGGGTTAAAAACAACCATCCACCAAACAGCAAACCAACAATCACAAACAATCGTACAACCAATTCAAACCTGTTAGGAGTCAAAAGAAATAAAATGTAAGCGTGCTGTGGCGTCATCATACCGTATTCTCACCTAGGTCATCAGTCAAGAAAGCATTAGGCTGCTCGAAGGAAACGATCACCGTGAAAGAAGGAAAAGATTGGTTTAAGTAAAAAGCCCAAGAGAGTAAAAATGAAGATGGAAGCTAACACAAATTTGAATGAAATCATATCACGCGAGAGTGCGAGTGGATGTCATTAACGCATATGGACATAACTCTTTTTTTTTTTAAATATATAATTGTTTAATTTTTATAGAAGGCGAATGTTTGCTGCCTTTACATGATAGAGCAGGCAAAAATAACAAAACAATGCTTTCAAAGACTTACAATGCAGCTGAAGTGAAAGACTAGCTACACATTTATTTACCAAATTTAACTAAATTCAGCAATTCATTATTTCTGCTTATTCTCCGCCGAGAAAATATCCAATGCGCATCTTTTTATACTATTCATGAAAAAATTGTTACACTTCAGTATAAATATTTAAATAAGATAATACATGCATGCAATGATACATGTAGGAACAGAAAAGAACGTATCGGAAGAGCGTTAACTTGAAATGCTTTTTAATGCTTTACATGGACCAGTTTCTGTTATGCTATCAATCCATGTTGGGATCCAATTTGTGATTGCTTATTACATGCATGTAAGTGCAAATGTGAACCACTTAATGGGATGAATAAAGACCAAACTGATTGAGTACCTTCGCTGGGTGGAAGAAGGGGACCGTAAGGGGGTTCTGTTGCACCCCTAGAGCTTTGTTACCTAGCAAGATGGTTACAAAGGAACTGTTATTACTATATTACCACAGCAACTAGTTGGTTAAAATCGCTAAAATGGAGAGGGGGTGGGGGACCTAACAATGTGAATTACTTTATAAAGAATAGGTGCTGGCTCAGATGTTCACATAACATTATGATACTTTTACTTTAAATTTATCTGAAGTTTTGCACTCTGAGAGGATTGAAAAAAGAAAAGAAAATATGAAAATCTAAAGACCCGTAACACAACATAAATCCATGCCTTTACCTACATGTTACCATTACACTTCATTCAAAGAGAAGAATGGAAAGTTTTTCCAATCTTTCCAATTTGAGACTTATTTAGTTCTTTATGATCGAAAAAAGAGCATCAATTCAAAGATTGAAAAACATACAGAATAAGTTTCTGTTGTTACTTGGTTATTCTGTTTTTAATGACAAATGAAAATGGGGAACAGTTTCATGATAGGGAAATAAGTGGGAAAAGGATGGTGATGGGTTATGAAGATGCCTTTAAAAGGTTTACAAAGTACCCACCTGGTCCTCCTCATTTTTCTCTTCCTTGGCTCCTCCTGCTTTCTCCTCCTGTGTTCCATTACCTACATCATCACCGACACCAACATCACCACCCTCATCATCACCACCATTGACCACCACATTCTCATCCTCGTCCACAGTGGGCGGGGCATCGTCGGGGATAGCTTCTGGTACCTCATCGTTTTCCAGCATCCTCCCGACAAGGTCAACCGACTCCTTGGGTGGCTCTGGCTTAGAATCCTCATCAGCTGGCTCTTGGGTATCCTCATTATCCCCGACATCTAGGAAGGACATAAAAAGGGGGCTTGTTACTCTAGTGATGAGAGCGGGAATACATGAAAAAAAAATCATCATAATGCAAATGATCTACAGGTGACTTACTCAATTTTGTTTTCATGAAACAAGGTTCTTATTTTGTTCAATTATCCAATTACCTAATTGTCAAAGTTTCTGCATAAAAATTACAAAATATTTAATCTGTGCATGAAATTTTAAAATGAGAAAAACTTACTATATCTTAACAATTTTGCATATCTACACTGGTCATCACAGGAAAATACAGAAGTCAAAGACAGCGATGCAAGAGCTTACAAGTAGCAGCCCAATACAACCTCAAGATAAGCAAGTGACCCATGCTCCTCAAAAATTCTGTTAAACCTTTGTTATTCATGTTTCCACTTTAATTTGTATGGTTTATATGAAAAGCAAATTGAATAAAATAAAACTAAATTGATATTTACCCAGGTCTTCTTCTTCCTCCACTTCCTCTGCAGCCACCTGGTCGATGGGAAGGTCGATGGCCGTCTCGACGGTCTCCTGGACCTCGGCTGCTCCCTTGGTCTCATTCCTTTCTTCCTTGGCCTTGAAAACACCTTCTGGATCTACAGTAAAAAGAAAGAGAGAGAGAGAGTGTTCAGCGTAACGTGTACTCTTGAGACTTCATGATCAAGGGTGTTCAAGTCAACTTTGAATTGTCTAGTAGAGAATGTAAGGAATTGTCTCAAACACCCCCTCCTGCATCTATAGCAATAAGGGTGTCAAGTGTCTGGTTCAAGGTGTATTCATATGAATCGTCCTGAAACAGGGTGTCAAAAATCAAATTAAAACAGGATTGGCCTTTAACAGCCCCTCTGAATCTACTGAAGGGAGTGTGTTAGAGTTAAGGTGAATTCATATGAATCGGCATGAATTAGGGTGCATTGTTTGGTATAAGAAAAAGAATTACTACTCTCTAACACCTCTTCTGATTCAGGGATGGTGTCAAGTATAAGGTGTTTTTATATAAATCATGGGTGTCAGATTCATCTACGGTATAAATTATTCAATATTTGATGAATATGTATGATGTCGACTGCCGAGTAATTTCCATTTTCTCTTGGTCTGCAACGGTATTATGGCTTGTAATTAAGGTAATTTAATACCATACAGTTCATAAAAGAACTGGAATAAAATTTATTCCATATGATGCTCAACTAAATCAAGAAAACTATAGTACATTCAGAGCCATATGCATGCAGCTTGGATCAGACAAAAATATCAAGGAACATGATACTTCTTATGTTGATCATATTCCTTATTTTACAATGTTGTTCACATACGTGTATGTATGCAATTCAAGATCATCATAAAATATCCCAGACTTACTCCTACCATTTGCACATAAGCAAACTGAAGTGATAACTAGTATGTACATGTATGATCAAATACTATCTCAAAGTGCACAAGCAGAGACATGAATATCCCGCCGCGGCACTAATGTCCTTTGGCAAGACATTAATCTACATTTGCCATACTTGACCCAGGTGAGGTAAATGGGTACCTGACAGGAATTAATTACTTGAAATGCTAGAGCGCTGTAATGGTAGCCATGCTAAAGCCGAGGTAATAATTTTCTTGGAAGCGCATAGAGACGTTATATATGTGCTATACAAGCACCAATTATTATTTTTTTGATTATTCTAACAACATCGTTTTGATCAGACTTTCATGTACCAAATATAAAATACAATAATCCAGATACTTTTAATCTCATGATTTACTATTGATTATATTCTCATTATAAACCATTGTGCATGGATGGTTTGACCCATCAGCTAAAAGCAATTAGTCTGGAAGCGTACATGCTCCAAGGCAATGAAATTTTCATAGTGTTTAGTGTTTTGTCTCTTGCAGTCAATTGCATACTGTCAAACCATTCAGAGTGATAGGATTAAAAGCATGTTAAACAAATACATGAATCCAAGGCCAATGGGCGATGATTAGGAATTGTGTCTGATGGTATGTGTCTGACATTGTTATGTCCACATACAACAAGTTGGATTGATAACATGGATATGGCCTGTACATTGGACAAAGGTGAAGAGGCTTGCTTCCAACTCCTGGGTGTAGCGTAAAACAAATATATTTAAAACAAATACAGACTACCAGTAAATACAAATATTTACCTTAATCAAATTATATAATATAATCACCAATTACCAATTTATGTATTCATAAATTGGATAACAGTTCATCCAATGAATTTGTTTACTACAACTACTACTTCTACAATAAATTGGAACTTGACAAGAATGTTTACTAAAGCTTGCCCTTGCAAGCTTTGGTAAACATAAAAGTATGACAAGTTATGTTTACAAGGCAGAAAAAACGCATTGACATCAATCTCAATGCATTGATTACATATATAGCAAGAGTTCCTTCAAAGTTCCTTTAAAAGTTTAAAGAGCTCACATTGTTTACTAATCCAAACAAGAAAGCTTAGCATTGCAATCATGGAGATCATCATTTGCATAAAGATTTAAACAATATCACGATCAAAGAGTTGTAATGTGCTTTTCCATTTATGTAAGAAAGATCTTAGCAAAATTATGTAAATCTAATTGTTTCTTCATTTAAACTAGCTTTGTGTCAACAAACTCTGACACTAATTACGCAAGACATTTCCATGACATAGCCTTGCACACAATGAGAGAAAATAAGCAGTCATGTGACATGATTCAACCAATCACATTGCAGCTTGTCCACTTGAACCAGAAAGCACAAAGTAAGCTACTGACCGTACTCGTAGTTGAATAGAAAATGCTGAAAGCACAAAGTAATAGCTACTGCCTGTACTCGTAGTTGAATAGATAATGCTGAAAGCACAAAGTAAGCTACTGAGTACTGACCATACTCGTAGTTGAATAGATAATGCTGGAAGCACAAAGTAAGCTACTGACCGTACTCGTAGTTGAATAGATAATGCTCATGTGCCATCTTTAACTAATGCCTCCTCCTTTAATATATGGTAGTCACAAATTTATAATTCACACACAGGGGGAAAGAAAGTCCTCAAACTCCCAATGCTTCTGGTCTATGCTCTATCTTTAAATCATCACTGCTGCAGTCATTAAATTATTAATCGAAAGCGAGGGACTGAATGGATACGTTATGTTTCTCATTTGACCAATGCATAAGAGAGAGATTTGTAATATATATGGCTTTTCAGGACCAAAAACACAAACAAATTAATGTACCCCTTGAGAGCAATTATCACCTACATGTACATGTACCTAGCGTAATTGAGAAACAATGGAAAGCAGATGATGTCATAAAACCAAGTGCATTTCAATCATCTCTATTTTCACAAGGCCAAGTTGAATTGAACTTATAATTGGGTAAACGTCATCATTCAAATGAAACATTTGAGATTAAAAATGATTAGAATAGCTGTTTTTATTACCAGTAATTTCTATTGGAGGAAATGCCTAATCATTTTGATTGAGTGTGTGCAATCGGGTGACCGGAAAATTTCAGTGAGGAGACAATAAACGAGCAATGGGGGCAATTAATGTCACAGCAACAACACCCCAACCAATAAACAGGAAGGGTGAATGGAGCTTTATCAATTATCTATTGACGTGACAAATGGCACCGACTAAAAAGCAGCAATAAGCATATATATGCCGAGATAGGGAAGGTCATTCACATTAGGCATAATAGGCTACTATTCAGCTATAGTTTACACATATCATATGGCTGTAAACAAATGATCTACATAGCAACAAGGATAGACATTCTAGCATCAGAGACACAAATAAATTAAATAGAGCAGGGAATATAATTCTAGATGTCAGCACTGACCTTGGACTAAATGATTTGATCTTGCAATTATAAAGTTACAGAATAAGCAGCATAGCAGTCATTCAAATCACAATGCAAAATAGATAGCTGAAGGGGATTTTACTTTATAGTAAATGAAATGAAACAAATAAAGACTGATTTTTATAGATGTTAAAAAGAGCGAGGATCAGCAATGTCCAGAGGTCCCAGAAGTCTCATTTTTTGTTTGTTATACTTTACCAAAAGCTCATCATTCCTCTACTACACCCCAGCCACACGGACATGACCCAATACAAGAAAGACAAAACAACTAATCAAGGATTACATTACCTTGAAATGCCACATTGTTGTTTACTGGTCGGTATGGAGTCAGTATAGCAGTGTGACCGGGGTTTCATATGTTGGTTGAACTTGCCAACTGAATACTATATTGATAGGTATACTACACTCAGGCTACAGTGAACCACAAAGATGGTTTTAGATGTCACAATGGCTCTTTGTCTCACTGATTTGATCTTGTGTTGGTATGATATCACATAACACAGCACTCTCTGAAGTTGAAAATTTGGGCTCATAACGATGGGTCATATTAGGAGTTGGTTTAAATAAAACAAAGAGGAAATCAAACTTACCATCACTGTAATCCAAGGCATTCTCCTTCTGTTGATCCCTCTCTCGACTCCTCTTTACCATGGTGGGTTTGTGATGGAACACCTCCTCAGCCTCCTTCTGCTCCGGACTCTTCTCCTTCTTGATCTTGGGTGGGGTCGGCTGTGATGGCTTTGATGCCTGTGATGGCTTGGATGGTTTGGAGGGCTTTGGTTTTTTCTGCTCCTGTCCGGAGGAAAGATATTACAGAAAATTGATAAAGTAAAATCTACCACTATGTCAGTTACAGTCAAACCTGCTTTAGTGACCACCTGTCTACAAAGGCTACCTGTCTACAAATACCACATTTTTTGTTTGCCTTGAAAATGGTTTCTCATTGAAACATGTACAACAGGAACCTGTCTACAAAGACCACTTTTTGTGTTTCCCTTGGGTGGTTGCTTTAGACAGGTTTTTCTATACATCCACATCTCTACCCTATGCTATGGTTGCATGTCACTGTCCAGCCCTTTTCAGGGGGAAACAGTAATGTCATTACTTTGAAAGATAACATGGTGTAACCCTAAAAACTTTCCCTACAACTAAGTTTTCCACCATGAAGGGTATTGGTGATACTTCACTCATAAGGCACTGTTGAAGTTGTAAACTTGAAGTTTGTGAAACCTCCATGTTTAAAAGAGTGACCCAAACAACGATGCAGTTTCACACGACACCAAAAACACTGCTTGAAGTTTTAAACTACAGGCTGGTCAAACAGTCATAGTAACTACAGGCTGGTCAAACAGTCATAGTAACTACAGGCTGGTCAAACAGTCATAGTAACTACAGGCTGGTCAAACAGTCATAGTAACTACAGGCTGGTCAAACAGTCATAGTAACTACAGGCTGGTCAAACAGTCATAGTAACTACAGGCTGGTCAAACAGTCATAGTAACTACAGGCTGGTCAAACAGTCATAGTAACTACGAGCTGGTGAAACTTCAAGGTTAATGGTGCCTGGACAGCACATAACTTTGAATGATGACTGCACGCTGAACTTCTAGTTTTATGAACCTGACTTTCTAATCCAATGAAATGAGATAAAAATGGAACTGAAACAATTAAATCAATTAATGGTGTTTTGGTACTACCATATGCACACTTTTGTAAAATCCATTTCAAAGGGCATTAAACTTGGCATTGACTGCAAGACTACTGAAGTAAACAGAAATGAACTTGGAAAGAAAAACTTACAACGCGTTAATTGTATACCAACGTATTATGTTGAGCTCATGTGCATGATCTGTTCAACTGGATATTGCCAATAACCAATTGATCTTGACTTACCGTTTGAGCGGGTTTTGATTCTTTTGATTCCTTGGATGCTTTTGATGCTTTAGAGTCTTTGGACAATCTTGTTATCCTTCTCCTGACAAGGGCAGGCCTATCGAGGAGAAATCATGATAGAATAATAAAGATTATGCCTATTTTTTTAAAATAAATTTTATTTATTCATCATTTATTCTTTTACACCAAATGACTTGAGTTAGATAATGTTCCACTAAAGAACTTTTGAATTGAAAGACTTAAGCGGCTAAAAGTATATAAAAATATTCAAGACAATCATAGAAAATCAAGTGTGAATTTTCATGAATTCCAAAAGTTGCTTCAACTAAACAACACTTTAAACACTTTTGTTCAACAGGTAATAAACACATCAGTGTAAAGGGTCACTGAAAAGCCAATGACCTTGCATTTTATATTGTCAGTCTCAGTAATTTTTGTTTAAATGAGACTTTGTCAAATAAACATGAATAAATACAATTATTAACTAAAGGTATACCAGACATCGGAGCAGTGATTTTACAAAATCATATTACACTTCTTGTAATCCTAAAAGAGCTAATCAGTAAATATGAGACCATATTAATCTCTCATGAAAAAAGCCTACATGTACAGACTTTACATGTTAACAAAACATGAAATAAAGTCTCATATTCACAGCGCTGTATTTGTCTTTTTTTTATTGCGCATCTATAAATGCGTACGAGAAGTTGCGTACTTTGCGCGCACTCTATTGTGACGTAATATCACTCCAAAGGCACACTGTTTGCAGTGCATCTAAAATTTTGTCAAGCACTGGATGAACAGTGCTTGTTTGACAGAGTTTCTTCAGTTCTTTGAGATTGTCATGGTTGATTTATGCATTTGCTCTAGATGTCTGATTCGTATAACAATAAAAATATTGACTGGCTTAACTTTTGTGAGATACTACATATATTGCCCTCACAAGACCCATATTGCTCTCTTCTTTGACTCGGGGCAATAGGAGTCTAGTTTGGAAAATATAATGTGGTATCTCCCTCAAGGTAGTCCATATTTCATAAATATCACCTCATGTTTTTTGTCATAGGAAAAAGAAAGAAAAAACAAATTGGGTGATGGAAAATATCTTACCTCAGTACTCTTGGCGATACAATGACACCATCCTTGGGGTACGGGACCTTCTTGAAGTTTTCTCGGCCACTTGCAACATAGAACTCATGGTCCTCAAACTCTTCTGGCCCTTGTAACTGCCTACCATCGAGTGAATGTAACCTGGAAAGACAAGCAGATGGAGATGGTGAGAAGATGGCAATGTGAAGAAAGTTGGAGAGATGTAGATCGACAGAGATAGGGAGGGAAGAAAGAAGTGATGATGGGAGGAAGGAAAGAAGTGAAGGTGGTAGGGAAGGAGGGATGGAAAGGAAAGTGGGAGAAAGAGAGGGAGAGAGAGAGAGAGAGAGCAGTAAAGCAGCAGAGAATAGGTAAGACTGGTAAACAAATGTGTCATATATTTCTTTATACACTCTAAATCAGGATATAACTGAGTATTAAATTAAATTCATTTATTTATTTATTTCGTTTTATTTCAAGAGGATAGCCCAATCAGTAGTTAAAATACTGTTACACATGTACTTGGGGGCCCTGCATAACATAAACATAAAGACATATACATGAAAATATCATTACATGGTGAATAGTGAACATGATATGCTAGAAAGAATACAGATTATATTTCAAATGTAAACCTACATGTAAATGTTTGAATGTTTATACTGGGTGTCTGAATTATCAATCATTAATCCATATTATTAACATCATATTTCCCTTGAACAAATATGACGTGGTTTGAACTACATTAAGTGAACCTTCATGTAAAGTCTGAAGTGACTTGTTTCATAATAATTTGGATTAAAAATTTCCCTCAATATTAAAGTAAGAAAATCAAATTAAATGGTCAGTAAGTGACCTTCCCAATGATGAAAAGTCAACCTTTGATCTGCATCTCAAGAGGATGAGATACAAAGGGCATTCCTACCCAATTTCAAACCATTTTGCCAGATAGATATCCTTTAAATCTTCAAAGTACACAAAGCATACAAATCAAAACTTAAAAACTTATTCAAGATATGGTGACACTGCTGTTTTCTGAGAGACAACTCCTACATGTACATTATCTCTTGCGCCATCTAAATCTCTTTTTAATCTTATCTTTCCATAAGTGTTTGTGCCTGTTGCCCTCGTAACAGAAAAATAAAGAATGAGAGATATTAAGAGAGAGAGAGAGAGAGAGAATAATATATTTGCACTAGTGCTAAAATTAGCATCGTAGTAACTGCAACAGTCATGAATTAATAAAGAAAGATGGAAGGAAGGAAGAAAGGGAGCTCCGATGCAAGGATCATATATTCAATAGCACTAAAGGTTTCTATTGAGATGCCACTGGAGAGCAGGTGAACAGGGCTTCCGTTAGAGGAACCAACGTGGGGTGACTGGCAGGGGAATACACAGGACGACCTAGGTGTAAGGCAGTCATCAGTTTTGCTGGAGATATATGGCACATTTACACTCCCCTCATCCCTGTGCCAGCTGATCAAGCCAATATTCTTTCCTTTTCTCACTCTCAGTGTTATATCTTGGTCATTACTCTCGCTTGAAATATATACTTTCTTCATTGTGCTCATTGCTATCACCTCCCTGTAAGTATTTGCCTCATCTTAACAAGAAACGAGAAGGAAGATATGAAGAGGATAACAAAGAAACAAAGGAAACAGATAGATGCATATAAAGTGAGAGAGAGAGAGAGAGAGAGAGAGGGGGAGAGAGAGAGAGGGGGGGGGGGGGGGGGGGGGGG
>BEXV01000874.1:11448-24620 GCA_003118195.1 Hemicentrotus pulcherrimus | reverse complement strand
AGGGGGGGGGGGGGGGGGGAAGGGGCAGGGAGAGTTACATGTACAGGCGTAGTTCACAAAAAATATACCGGTAAGAAATATACAGTTGTAAATAGAAAAGCAGAAGAGAGGGGGGAGGGGATCTCACATTAGCACAATGATAAACAGTCTTTGTTATGATCATCATGGTGAACACTTGGCTAAAACGTGGAAAATGTAATTGATAACATCATAAAGTATTACACATGATGTCTGCAAGACTGTTTTTTTTTAACAAAAAAAAAATAACAAAATGGAATGCTTACTTCCAAACAGCCCCTGTCATGATGTTGACCTTCCGCGTGACCTCGTTTAACACGACGTCATAGTTCTTGAGCATGAACTTTGTAAAGAGGATTTTGACAGCTGGACTGTTGGCATCTCCATTCCGAAAGACGCTGAAAGTAAAGGAGAAAAATTAGAAATTATTAATAAAAAGACAGGTACTTTAACCAATTGGGTGATTAGTTCTGCAAGCAATGAGCATGTACTGCACATGTACTTCACATGTAGAAGACAAATGAATATAGGCCAACATGTACTTCCTTCCTTCATTCATTCAGGTTGTATTTACATTAAAAGTATGATAAAGAATAGTAATCCAGAGACTAATTATATAATATTGACCATATACACTGTACAATGGATAATATTTTGTATGTATATTTAGAATGAGAGAGAGAGAGAGAAAGAGATGATGGATAGTTGTACAGGTACTTACTAGATAACTTTGCTACCAACTGCTACAGCTGCTCTTTTACATCTTGCTGAAACTTTGAGTCTACTGTGCTTAACTGGTCTGATGATAGGTGGAAGCTGAATACAAAGAAAAGGATATAATTTGGAAAAGTTTTACAAGATGAATATCTGATATGAATCTAGTAATATTGTACTGTAGATCAATATTCCCTGCTTGAAATCCCTTGGCAATTTGTGGGTAAAATGTTTTTAATGAATGATTTGTTCATATAGGTATGCGTGTTTTTCAACAGCATGAAATTTCCAAATATACATGTACATGTACACCTGTACATATATTGTACAATATACAATAAAAAATTAGTGGACATATTTCTAAGAAAATGTGTTTTTATTGTATATTTTCTATTCTTGCATTTCTGAGGATGGGACCTAATCTACTGTACATTCATATTTGATGTACAATGTCATGAATTTTAAGACAAATCTTAAATCACAAAAAAACACATTGATATTTGCCCTAAAATTTTCTTTCTACGACAATGTATGTATTGTACATCACATCAACAATAACTGTAACCAGTAGTACATTCAATACACCACACTGACCCGAAACACAAACAAATGTGAATAAACAATGAAACAAAACAAAGCATAGATTGTAAATATCTCAAAACTCCATTATCCCATACCGGTAATAACAAATTTAAACTTCACACTCCACATCGCCATTGGTACACTACATACAGTGAATCACAATAAATCTAACTGATAAAAATGTCCTACATGTATGCTTTTAAATCAATAAATCAACACACCTCAATCTCTACCTTTCCCGTGTTATAAACCCAAGCATCCATTACTGCAGCGCCAGAATGAGAGCTATGAAAGTATAAGAACTTCCTACCAAATATGGCACAGAACAGAATGTCTGAATGATTGCATTACCCACATCTCAAAGTCTCTTGAGATTGTCATGGCTTCGTGAAAGCTCATTAAATTGGCAAGTGTAACAATGATCATCTCCAATGATCGCGGCACATCTGCGCACTAATTTGCAGACTAATTGCCAATTATTTCTACATATCAACTTCATGATTGATGCTCAGGGGCATGTACGTGTGTTTTGAGTGTCTAACTTTGATCCTTTTCATCTCCATCATTCATATAACCGGTAAACATAATCTGCACTGGCCAGTAAAGTCCCTTGTAAGGACGAAAATTGGTTGGCATGCATCATAAAGTTCAGAAGGCAACTTTCTGCAGGGGAATTTTTATGGAAGTTAAAATAATATTTGAACTTGTAGGGGTTTCAAAAGTTCTTGATCTCTGCTACTGGGAATACATGTCCTGTACATCAAAATGAATAAAAATAAACATATAGATAAACAAATGAAACTTGGTGAACCTAACACGTACTATTATACTGCATGGGTAAAAGAGGGTGGGGTACAAATTGCACACATTTCACATTGCGATGAAATTAATAGTTTGTACCATACCTACATGTACATATTTACACACAGATATACAAATTTAATATGTACCGGTACATGTATCTCCAATCTCCATAGTAAAGATTATGTACATGTGCCGTTACAAGATGTTCTTGATTGATTTGCTTTAGTAATACATGTACATGTACATGTACATATTTGCAGTTACCGGTAGTTGAACTTGTATGTTATATTCTTCTTCCCTGATTTTGAGCAGTTTCTATTCAATAAAACAGCCAATACCCGTAGGTCATTATCTCCTCAAAAATTGTCATGAATGGCTCATGCTAATGTTTTTAAACTGCAAACTAATTAATACACTCATGGTAAAACTAAAAGACTAGGACATATCAAGTCCAATGTAAGCCTATTTTATATCAAAAGGGAAAGAACTTTGACTCGATTTTGATTTCTATTGCACCTTTTCAGCAGGATGTCACATATTAAACCTGCATGCTGCTTTCCATTCAGGGAAGGCTGACTATTTCTTGACCTTCTTCGCATCAAATTTCAAAAGAAGAGGCCTCGCCCTAGTCAACTTCATTCAAGAAAAACCACCTGCCATCAATATTGAATCATTTACTTTAATTCACTGCCATAAGACAGGATGGATGATAGCTGTAACACTGTCAGAAAAACATCAATTCTTAGTTCATCCCTGATTTCAAAAAAATAAATGGACCAGAAAACAACAATTGTTATTTAAAGCTGTACATCCTAAACAATACGTGTATGGTTTATAAAGATTTATGATGGCAACTAAATCAATCTTTGTACACATGTTGGTCAAATACAGGTAGTATTCACAAATTTTGACAAAGACCAGACAAGCAACTAATGTACCGGTACACATAAAAAGCCTGCATTGGTGCAAATGACTGCCCTTATTTGGTTGCTCAGTATAGCCCTCCCATTGAAAACAGATCAGCTATTGACATTGAAGGATTAGAACCAAGTTTTATCTACATCTCTTGATGATAACCATGGTTCATAGATCACTAAAAGTCTATTAGTGAATTGCAGTTAATCTAATGAAATTGAACTGAAATTGGTAGCAGTCCTTTTGTATATAGGCCTATTATATTAGAAATATTTTAGCACAAATGTAAAGAAGTTGTCGGGTTTTGACAAAGATATATTTATAAGCCTTCAAATGTTGATGAAAAGTGGATAATATTTATATTTCAATTTCAACGCAATATTTAGATGTTATCATTATTATACATGTATATTTTATTTCATTTGTATTTAAATGTATTTCTAGAATATTGTGTGTGATTCTTCTTAATTTGTATAATGCCTTTTATTGTTTTAAATTCTGTAAATTCATTTGAAATTTAGTCCTTGGCTCCATTGAGAGAATAAAATAATAATAATAATAATAATGGTGACTTCTTATATAGCGCACATGTCCGTCACATTGTGACGCTCCTGAATTGAATTGAATTGAATTGAAAAGATTACTTTGGCTTTATCACATGTACATGTTAATTTAGATTAATAAATTCATATCAGTCAAATCTAAAACTATGATATCCCTAAAAAGTGAAGTAAAGATTGTCCTACAGTACATTAAAAAAAAAAAGGAAATAAGTACAGACTCTCTACCGTATACCACACATTACAGTGTATACATGTATTTAATTTCATCTCAGAAAAACTGGAAGCGGAAGGGAGCAATATGCACTGCAACTACCGACATTTATGGGAATATTGATTGAGTATTGATTCAATCATTGATTCACTACTCAATGAAATCGCTGTACTGGTCATGGCCTTGGATAAAGGTTGAGTAAAATCATGACGGAGATCAAATTATGGGGTATTTTTCTGCTTCACAACACAACAAAGCCAATATAATCAAAGGGGTAGATCTACACTGTTCTTGTAATATGGTTTTTGAAACAAAGTCTGATTTATACCAGGGTAGTACTCAATATCTGACATTCATGTGAGAATTTACAGCCTCTATTAAAAAGGATGGTTGTTCTAAATGCAGTACATGTGAACAAAATTCTATCTATCTGTCAAATATTTGTTTAACAAAAATTATATTTTGCTGTAGTTTTTTTTTATACTTTTTTTCTCTGAAATGTTTTAGCAGAATCTCTATTCCCTCGATCCTCCTGATCATTCTCTTTATGACCATACATTGCAGCTCTATTTGTTCAGACTATACAAAAATAACAAACGATTGGATTTATACAAATTTGATAGGTATTCTATTGATAACACCTTCATGTGTAAACTTCAAGAAGTTTCAATATTTGAAAAAGCTCAGTGACACAAATGTACATGTAAAGTAGCACGGTGGAGCTCAATTGGGCTCTTATATGTTATTTGCATCCACTACTATAGATACACAGTGTTATTCTTAGCTCCTGTGTAACTTTAGGATCAATAACACAACAAAAGCACACCGGAGCTGCAGCAATCAGGATCTTATGGCTATATTGGTGAGAAGAGCAGACAATGCATGGGAGAAGAATTCAAGGAGAAGTGGATTCATTCAAAAGAAAGCGGATTGGAGGAAGAAAACAAATAATCGATGGCACCTTAGTGACCAGTTACTAAAGCGGGCGGTTGTAATGGGGCTAATAATGCTGGTGCCACTGGATGTCTCTGGCTGTGGCATGCTTGAGTCACTTATACCATGATTTAAATTTTTCTTGAATTATATGCATGCATGCAAAGATATAATCGAAAATCACTTGAAACGCTGTTATTCCTACAAAAATAATTTTCAGAAAAATATGCCTAAATTCTCTGTAGTTTTGGCAGGTAACTTTTACTGGTAACTTCAAAATTGCGCCGTTTGCTTTTTGCCTTTCTACAGACATTACTTGTGTACAGGTGTTCAAGTGTACATGGAGGTTATAAATGTGTACATGTATTGTACATGTATGTGTAACTTAACAGATTTCTAGATCTGCATTGCACAGGTACAAATGACTGAATGTAAAGTACATATCTTTGCCTCGTTTAATATTTTCATTCAGTAATGCCTCCATTTTTTATATTAGAACACCCCCCNCCAAAAAAGGAATTACCGGTAAATAAGATTTATGTGAACCAAACATTTACACTAAATGTGATTGAATGTGAAATGGACCATCACTAACAAATTTACACGTGAACAGTACATTACTAAATATGCCTCCTGCATGTACATGTATACAGTGTACATTAGTACACTTTACAAAATCATAGTGCAACCAATTCAATTAGTTAAAATCAAACACTGGCTTGTGCAGGTCACCTTTTTGTCATTATAGTGCTAATTAATTAAAGTGATTTTTGTTTTACTCTCTTGCAAACAATCTCAGCTACACGTAAAAGTGCATCGGCTCTACACCTGTATATACAAGCTTAGCGGTAAATGTATCCTGGCATCACGCATTTTGAAAATGTATACTAAACTAATGGGTATACACATGTGTAACTTAGGGTAAAGATGCTGTATGTATGCATTAGTAGTCTTGGTGACCACTTCCAACACATCTATTGAAGGGGAATGAAAGGGAATGAAAACATACCAGTGAAAGCAATCTCTTCTACAACAAAAATGTTTCCTAAGGGGTTGGGGGCAGGAGGTTTTTTTTAAGCATAAACACAGATGACATACAAAATGTACATGTACCAAGTATTGTACTGTGGTTGTACATTATTTAAATGAAACTACATGAAGAGATTCTTTATCCCTATGGTCAGATTGATTGGTGTTTTTTATAGGATGGAACACAAGGAGTTGTTTGCCAATATATATATATATATATAATATATAATTACAATATATTTCTCCCTTGGATGCTAAACACAGTCACTAATTTCTTTCGAGAAAAAAAAAGAAGAAAAAAAAGTAGAAAAAAAGGGTCAGTTACTCAATTTCAACAAGATGTTCATGTTGCATGTATGATAAGAGTGAACTTTTATATGAAGATCTGAAGAAGAAAAAAATGAATGAATAAGAACCCATATACCACCAAATCAAGTGCCCAACCATTTATGGATCTCAATCATAAAGCTGTTTAACTTTTGAGGTACTCCATCTTTTTTACAGACTTTTTATAAATCTTTAATATAATTTCCTTGTTAAAGCATACGCGAGTGGTAAGTATGCAATATACAATACACACACAAAGCTTATCTTCTCAAAGCCAACTCATATCAGTTGTGTCATATTTGTATGACTGAAGACCCCCCACAAATACAGTGAATAAACTCATAACCTCAAGTTTTATAGAAATTATACTGTATACACGTCGCTTGGCAACATGGTTCAAGTTGCGTAAATGGATGAGTGCTATTACTATTTGCATTAGAGATATGAAGAGAAATGGCACACGCGTGTGTACAAAGGTGAATTTACATTTGACAAGTCAAGTTAAGAATCTGATGCATTGTTACTTTGTATTTACTCTACACTCTATATGAATATGAATTAGCTGATGGTGACACATATACTTCACATACACATAGCAACAGAAATGGACAACATGCATTGCACAGGGGTTAATACGTATATTTAAACAACCTTTTATGCCTTTATTTTCCTCATTTTTTGCAGTTAATTAATGTTCCATCCACCACCACACACCGAGACAACTTCAAACATACCTTTACAGCTGGGTCTAGTGGGTCACTCTGCAAACGATTAATTAAATCAAAATGTTGGTTTTATGATAATCAAAATTTCCCATAAATTGGGAGCAAAATTTCCCTTAAATTGGGATCAAAATCAAAATTTTGTCTGTTTGTCTGATCAGAGACAAAATAACCTTAACTTTGGGTTAAAGTTACATGTACAAGTACATGTAGATGAGTTAATATAAAATACGCTTCTGGCTCCAAACAGACAGTTTATGAATTGATTTTCACAAGACTACCAGGTAGGATTTTTTTTCTCATTACGAGTCGAAGTTAAAGGAAACCTTGCCACAAGAAATAAGTGAAGTTATTATAAGAGATATATTAACTTATTCTTGCCTATCAATCATTAAAGATCCCCCACCAAAGTGTATTGGAGATGTATTTAAAGCAAGGTATTCTTAGCATTTATGATTATAACTTAGAACTACATGGGCGTCTCCATTTTCTTTAGAATGTGACGTACTGAGTTAAGTCCTTTATCAAGTAAACATATCCAAATTTATGGATACTTTCTTCCCAAGTGTGTGTGGTGCAGAATCAAATTCATTTGGGGTAAAGGTTTCCTTTAAACTGAGGATGGAACGGTGATGAAAAAAGTCTGTTCTTCCTGTTCAAAATAAGTACATTGTACAGTGTACATGTAGGAACTAATACCGGTATGTGTATTCCAAATAAAAACTGCAAATGTGATGCAGAAAATGAAAATGAAAAGTTTGTGATTGCATGAAAGTTGCATGCTTTCTTTCTGATGTGTACTTTCGCACAGCAGCACTTGACTCAAGTAATAATAAATGTGAGCAAACTTACCGATAATCTGGTCTTTTGTGGAGTTAAAGTTGTGATTTTATTGTACCTGAGGGAAAAAGAGAGAGGAATAGATTAAACTGAATTAGACATTACCATAATTTACAATGACACAAATAAAATCTTCAGAATTCCATGATATATGAGAGATATTGTAAGACAACTCTATTTTCAGGATTTAATTCTCATATACACTGTATTGTGCCTCATAATAGTGTTCTAGATCAATTGCACATTATAAATGACCGAAGGGTCATAGTACACATGTTCCTGTACATGTGTACTACATGTACATGTACACTGTATGTACAGGAACATGACTTAGAATCTTGTAACGTATCCTCAGTTCAAATTTTAAGTACACCCAAATTTGTTTTCTTCTATTATTAATTTTGTGCAAAGGATATTTTTGTTAAAGAAGGAGAAGCAAAAGGACCTACAAAGGCTTGCTTCTAGAATATCCTAGCAAAAATTTATTTTGAAAGATGATCTTTAAGAGAAAATTGCAGGATTTTAAATGGGATATAATTTAGTTTCTTATCGTTCTTCATAAGCATAAATTTATCAAACTGTGCCAGTATCAATTAGGCTCATTTGACTAATTAAACTTGGATATACATTTTTTTTTAAGATGGCCAGAGGAAAAATTGAATAATATTCTGCATGTACCGGAATTACCTTGAGTTTACCACAATAGGACCCGTTTGCATGGAAATGCAACATATTCAGTGTAACTACCGGTACATGTAAATGTACATGTATCAATACATTAATTTACTGCTAAAATGGAAAATGTAACACACCTGACAAAAGCATGGAAATCCAATCAATTTTTATTTGCTTGATTTTTTTTCTGAGCTAGAAATCTACAAAATAATATAGACCTACAGTTGTACATGTACATGTACATGTACATGTACAGTACATCGTAAATAATGGACCAGTCGATCTACAGGGCCCCTTTAGTTTGACAGCTCAAAACACATGCATCTGACCAAATTTCAACCACTGTACATGTACGTGCTGAAAGAAAATATATACCGCTAGGTTTACAAGGTTTGGCAGTTGGCCAGTAAATACTGGAGTAGGAACACTGGGCGGTAATTACAGCCTACTGTAGCACAATGTGAAAAATACAGGTACTAGGTCTACTCCCAAAAACAATATTTAAAACAAGGAAAACCCTAGCAGTAGGATATTTAGACTTGTCCATTTCCAGTTATATTTGAATTTGTAAAAAGTATCTACATGTAGAAGGTCTAGACTAGTTCTAGACTACATCACGTCATCAGTACATGTACACTGTATCTAGATTAGACTATTTTACTAGAACAGTGGTGTGACCATAGTTCACGCGTGAGTCACCTTAGTTCGCTTTCTCAAAAAATTGGTAAGATTTCTTCTTCTTTTTCTTCTGTTGAAGTCCAGGCCACCATGTTGTTGGTGTATCTTCGTACTTTTTGTGCAGATATATGTACAGTGATGTGGAAGATCTAATCTACATGTATATGCGGTTGAAGAACAGGCGCAATTCTAGCGCAACTGTGTTTTCTGCACCTCAGTCTTTAAGCTGGCTACTGAGGTACAGGCGATTGCACTTGCAGGGAGAACGTTCCAGAGTCTGATGGTGTCAGGAACGAAGGTTTTCTGATATGTGCAAGTGCGAGCATATGGAACATGCATCTTCATTTGATGACCACGAAGGGAAGTTGAGGCCTGATTGAAGTATTGCGCAGCTGGTACATCGACCAAGGAGTTGAGTATGCGGTACATCATTATCACTAGTGCTGTAGCCGAACCGCCGAACCGCCGAACCGAACGGAAGTTCGCCGAACATGGGACTTCCGAACCGAACCAAACGCAAAGGCCTGGTTCGAATGTTCGGCTGAAAAAAATAAAACGTTTTTGCAAGTGGTTGGCACGACTTCACTGGCGCCATTTAAATCCCAAATCCTGACCATGCTACATGTACGTCGCGATCGCAAGCTATAAACCAGAATGGATGTGCATGATCAAAACAAGTTCAGCTTAAACCCTTTTAACAAAACAAAAAATCAATATTTTAATTGTAAAAATATCGGACAAATTTTCAAATATAAATAATTAAATAATATATTTTATAGCATGGTATTTATTTATTAACTCTTATCATGCCACAGGGCTAATCCCCACAGTGCCAGGTTGTTTTGAAGATAATCTGATTAACGTGAAGGTTCTATGAATAGTGAGTGCAAAACACACAGCACAGCCCAATGAGCATGAACAATAACTGCTCTTACGAAAGCGCCCTTGCAAGCACATGGCACTCAATAGGTAGCGTGCGTGCAGCCTCATGGCAGGATATGGGTTAAGGAAAAATAGGGATTTTATATTTTTCCTATTGAAAATAAAAACTTATAAAAAACATTTATTGACGAGCCTGCATAGCTATTCAAGATGGCAACTTTCAGGACTCACATTAGACAACAACCGTCTCGGAAAGTCTTGAAAAAAATATAATTTATTGACAAATTGAAACATGAATGTTTTAAAATTGAAAATAACACACTATTCATGACGGAAATACAAATGTAAGTAGTAATTTTCTTCACAAAAAATTACGTTTAGAGCAGTTTTTTAATGCAAAATTCGTGCTGGTTGGAAGCACTGTATTTCAGCAGGAGTGGGCAGAAGTCCTTCGTGCTGGTCGAACCCGGCCGGCTGGCCGGCCGGTGTGGCTATAACGATGCTTGCTATTATATTACCACACCCCGAACCGAACCAAGTTCGGGTGAAAAATTGCCGAACTCTGCCGAACCGAACCGACACGAACATAGCATCTGACTTACAGCACTAATTATCACCTTGAACTGAGCACGCCCTTCTTCAAGGGTGGGCCACTGCAGATGAGAGAGCATGTTGGTTACACTACTTGTGCGACGGTGGTCTCCTATGGTAAACTTGGTGTACCGCCGTTGCACCATCTCCAGCTTTTGAATATTAACCTTGGTGAAGGGGTCCCACACTTCGCTTCCATATTCCAGGACAGGTCTGAGCAGAGCCTTGTAGCATAGCACCTTGATGTTTCTTGGGCAGGAGCTCACGTTGCGTTGCAAGAAGGCACTGGTGGAGTTTGCCTTCTTGGCAACCAGGCTTATATGGTGATTCCAGCTCATGCTTTGGTGTACAGTGTATGTTTATAAAATACCAAGATACTTGGCAGAGCTGACCTTGTCCAGTGCTTGACCATGGATTGAGTATGTCTTGTTGATTGGCGTCCTCTTTTTAGTGACTGAGATGGTCTGACATTTCTGAGGATTAAATGTCATCAGCCAGTCTGATTCCCACTGCTGCAGGGAGTTGAGATCCTCTTGCAGACTTTTTGCATCATCTTGAGAGCAAATCTTGCGGTACAGGAGACAGTCATCTGCAAACAATCTTGTTGTTGATTGGGAAGAGACACTATCAGGTAGGTCGTTGATGTAAAGCAGAAAGAGGAGCGGGCTGAGTACACTACCTTGTGGTACCCCTGATGAGACTGGGACAGTATCTGACATACATCCATTGATGACTACTTTCTGCGTTCTGTTGTGCAGAAAGTCTCGTATCCAGCTCAGTGTAGACTGATGGATGCCATAGAATTTTGGTTTGTATAGAAACCGATGGTGAGGAACTTTGTCGAAGGCCTTTGAGAAATCTAACAAAATCATGTCGTGCTGTTCGCCTCTGTCTAGACCCTTGGCAAGGTTGTCACAGGTAAGGATGAGTTGGGTGATACATGTACGACGTTTGCTTTCATCAAGGTGACTCATGGTGCAGCTGCAGATGATATGCTTTAAGCTCTTGCATGGAATAGATGTCAGAGAAATGGGTCTATAATTCTCTGGATTGCTCCTATCACCTTTCTTAAATACAGGAGCAACATTTGCCATTCTCCAGTCATCTGGAATAACACCTTGTTCGACAGATGCTTTGAATGATGTCGTAAGTACTGGGGTGACTTCATCAGCAAGTACCTTGAGTAATCTAGCCGAAATTCCATCTGGGCCAGTCGCTTTGTAGGGATCAAGTCCAGATAACAGCTTGTTGACACCAGCTGGAGAGATGTCAATGTCCTCCATCGAGGGATAAGGACTGACACCTTTGTCTGGGATATCAGTTGAGCACTCATCTTTGGTAAATACTGATGCAAACTGTTTGTTGAGGGTGTCTGCCTTGGAAGTGCAGTCAGATTGGATGAGCCCTCCTTGGTGATTTAAGAGGAGCAACACCAGTTGTATCACACTTCTTACTGTTAATGAATGACCAGAACCGTTTCGGGTTACATTTGGACTCAGGTGAAATGATGTTCCTGATATGAATATTGTATGCTTGTTTGCAGGCAGATCTTGACTCTTTCTTCAGAGCTCGGTACTTCTCAAATTCTTCTTGGGTGCCAGCTAAGCTCCTTGCTTTCACATATTGAAGCTTCTGATATCACCAATGGAAAGAGGAACATAAAATCAACAATAGAGGGAATTTTCTCTGGAATCAGGAGCTGAAATTTTGAAAATATTGACAAATGATCAGCAAATTTTGCAGTCATTTGCGTCGGTTCCGAAAAATTACCAACTTACCAATAAGGGTCTAGAAATCTTCATTTTGAGAGCAGATATCCTCAAAATGTACTGATTGATTGATTGTATGATATCTTGCCTTGCATATTAATTATTATGAAATTACCTAATTTTTGATGGATCACATTTTTGTATAAATTAGCTGTAACCCCCGTGTTAGGTCTCGTTGCTTTTAAGACTTTTTTTAGATGCAGTGCGCACGCACGATTGGACATCAAATCTTTAGATCGTGCTATCTCTGAAATCTTCTGACGATGAATTTTCTAGTTGAACCAATTTGCAGTAAAAAAAATTGCCACATTTGGTAATAGGTCTAGACTAATTGAAATAAATAAATAAATTTGTGTAGAATATGAGAAATCATAGATCGAATATCACATTTAGAGTCTAGATCTAGACCCTACACTACAGTGTATGTTCTATAAATCTAATGTCTGTGAACTTTGGATGGTAACCCCTTCATACTTATACTTTATACTTCCTCAGCACTAAATCCTGACTTATGGATCCTGCTGAGTATCGTCGTAGAAGTAGAAGTAGAAGTACTTACTGGTGTCTCTTGAACCCTTCGGCACCAGCTGCAACATAGAAATGGTTATTTTCAATGCCTCCTAAGTCTGAAATTGTATTCCTGCCAGTTGGTGTAAACACTCGTCTCACTGCCCCACCATTTCTCGCCTTCACTCTTGCTGTGACGAGTTCAATAAATGAGTCCCAGTTTTTAACTTGACGTGGGTTGACAACAACCTTTTTGCACTGAAAGTTCGTATCTCCATTCCGATACACATATATGCTTTTGGCTGGCGTTGATTGAAGAGTTGTCCCAGATGCCATGGTGAAAATTAGAATCTAAACGACCACTAATGTTTAAAAAGTTGTAGGCCCCAGTCTATGTAATACTAATACGTTA
>BEXV01000873.1:97768-109780 GCA_003118195.1 Hemicentrotus pulcherrimus | reverse complement strand
GGGGGGGGGGGGGGAGGTATGTGATTTCATTCCAGTGCTTCAAGGCAAGTCATCAAAATGAAAGGTTAGATTTTTAGTTCTATTTGAAGTAATAACTATCGAAGTTTATAATGAACCCTTTTGTAGGTGTATGCATTGTATGCCGCAAACTTTAATATCTTTGCCTGGAGCGACGTAAGTTTCATGAAGAAATGCTCTGTCTCGCATTTGGAGGTTGGTGACTGTTGATAGGTTTTGTTGCCGCTGTAATAGAATTCATGGAGGAATAAACACTCATTGAATAGGAATAAGGGTTGGCCTTTCTGGTACTATGTACTATATTGGATGTCAAAAAAACCTTTTAAACTACTTAAAAGCTCTTTGCAATCACACTTTTGAGGCTATCATCAGTATTGTTGGAGGACAATTATACAAGGGTAGGTACATGTATATGTCATTTTATATAAACTTACAACTGTATGCAGTGGAATTGTTATTCATAGATACTGGTATTTCTTTAAAGCTATTCCCAGGCTTGGGTTGTTCTTGTTCTTTTTCATGTCATTTTTGTATATGGTCTAGTCTCCAATTATTTGGCCTACTGTTCATTTAGTCTAATAACCAGCTAGTCTAATAACCAGTTAGTCTAATAACCAGTTAGTCTAATTCCCAGTTTGTTTAATGCCCATTTCGTGTACCATCCATAAGGTATAATAATCATTTGATGATTATTATTAATAATAATAATAATAATAATAACATTTATAGGGCGCTTTATACAGATGTTTCTAAGCGCACAGGTGGTACTGTCTAACTTTTAATTATTCAACATGTTTAATACCTTAAAAGCAACAAAGTAAAAATGAAATATTACTAATACAATGCAATACAATACAATTGAGTTGAATGGAATTAACTACTTGTGTGCGCCTCCAGTAAACTATAATTGATTAAAAATGTTTATGATCAAATGTTAATTAGATCATGTGGATAGTAGACTGGCTGGGTATAGAACTGAAGACCATATGGGAATAGACCAATTAGGTAGTGGACGAACTGGTTGTAGACCAAACAGCAATAAACCGTATGTATATGTATATGAAGGGAATCCTGGCAAGTGTTTTATAGAATATCTTCCTGTTTAGTTCATGCATACCGGGTAGATCAAAATAGACTTTCATTGAAGAAAGGACATGCTGCAGACTTTAATAGTCTCCACTCTCCAGACCAATTTTAAATCAATTTAAAAACACTTTGAAGATTCAATTCTATCTTGATTTAACAATTTAATTTCATCAGGGATTAATATTGTCCAATTGTCTCTAATAATGAGTAAGTTTAGCAAGGAGCCTCTGTGTACAGTGTACATGTATGTGGTGATGAAGTACATGGTAAATCTTTGCGTGAAGTTTTGGAGATCGATAGTTTACCAGTTTATCAGTCAAGTGTAAATAAAATCTATAAAAGGGGCCATCTTCTTGGATGTACTGTAGGTAAAGTGAGATTGTATAAACAGTAATTTGAATGAAGGAGGAGGGGGGGGGCTATTGTCTTGTTTGCTCCTTGAATCGGCAACATCCAAGGCTTCTTTAGGAAAAGATGTCCATTTTACAAAGCTTAGTTACTGGTACCTTAATCATATACCCTGGAGGACTTGGGAAGGGGTAGCGGGAGGGGGTGGTAATATTAGGTGGATCGGTAATGGGGGTAGTGTATTGTAAAATTACTATGATTTATTAATTCAAAATTGATATTCTATGTAAATTAATATGATTTTTGCTTTTGGACCCAATGGAAGAACAGGACCAATTTGAAAATGGTCCTGAAATGGGCTTTCCAACCGTTTGTCTATACTTTCCACATTTACTTACTTTTTTAGCATTTGAAATGTGTTTTATATGTATTTTTTTTAGAACTTGTATGTTTATTGATTTTGGAAATAAAAACAAACAAACAAACAATGTGCCCAGTGGAAGGGCACAAACATTGAGCCCTGTTTAATTAATTAATAATCACATAATATAGAGGAGCTGTAATTTACATCTACACATTTTGTTCTAACAATAATAATATCGATGGTGTACGTACTGAAATGTGTTGTGTAGATGACGTCAAAATAAGCTCTGAACTCTAAATTAGACTCTTCTAGGCATGGACATCCATTGGACGTGCACACTTATCACCATTCTGCCGGGCACATGAGAAATTTGTCTCTGCTCTAGTGGCCGTGCATTATTTCATTGCATTCTAAGGACAACGACAAAGCTTGCAGAATTGGTTGTGTCTGATCAAAGAGATATCCTCCTTGGTCTGACAAAGCTTGCGGAGTTGCTTGTGTCTTACAAGGTAATACAGCATTCTTGGCATTCTCAAGTCATGGTGAGGCAGTCAGCTGGTAGATGCATGTAGTATTTATAGGGCCTCCACCCGTTGTCCGCTCGATGAATGATACAATTACAAGACAAACATTTTGGTGAGAAGACAAAACTAATCAAAACACGGTGGACAATCAAAACCTATTTTCATCTTTTCTCTCCATTTGTACATCTCAAGGATACGGATTTTGCCGTCCGTATAAATGACATCCTTTGTCAATTCTGATTTCTTTTCTTGTTGCGATTGTACTGTGTGTTGAGAGTCAGAAGGACGTCAACCCTCCATTTCAATTTTACAAAGTGGTTCTCTATCTTCTGGCTTTCAGCAGTCAATGTATGTGATTACAGAGTATGAATGATAGGGAGCTAGTACTGTTATTACCCCTATTGTAAAGCCGTAATAGTTTCCTAGCAGCAAAACATTTCAGCCTCGAGGACTAGACTGGTATAATCAGATTTAAAATCAAGTTGCTTGAGCAGCAATTTGAGACAGATTAAGGGTACGTTTATGCTTAACTTTTTCTGGCCGGAATGAGGCATTTGTTAAGCGTTTAGTTAAAAACACGGTTACGTCCTTTCTCATTTTTGTAGAATCACAGAAAAACATTGATCATAATCGCCGATCGTAAACTCACAAAAAGGTGCGTTTTGGATCAGCAATTCTGGGGAAGCATAAATGCAATATCAGTTAAACGCGTTTAAATGGGGTCAACGTAGCATGCGCAGTGCAGGTTTGCGAATCCAGCTGCAGACACTTCACTGCACTTCTCTGGCTCCTCCAGGCATGATTCTGGCTCTGAGCCCGAATCATGCCTGGAGGAGCTAGAGAAGTGAGCATAAATAGTACACCGTGGAACTGTGATTACAAAGAGCGTTTACGATGAGCGTTTCAAATCGCTCATTCTACCTTCAAAATTGAGAATAAACGTACCCTTAGTTTACAACCATCTAACAACTTATGTTCACTAAAATATTTTCTTTTTTCCTTGGTATCCCTTTCCTCTTACATGTATTATCATATGTAAATATTGAAGGGAAATCCAACCTTGAAACGAACTACCCTAGAAAAAAGCATAAAAATCAGAGAAGCAGACTGGTGAAAGATGAATGAAATCGGGGGGAAAAATGAGAAAAAATTACTGGTATGAATTTTAGCTGTGATAACTATATGGGCTCTTCAAATTAGCTGAATTGGGAATGTCTATGTGATGCTGTAGTGGTGGACAACTCCCTCAGCCTTTTTACACACAGCTAAAATTCTATAAACATGATTAGTATAAACGTGTTTGAAACGTGTTTAAACTAATCACGAGCCTTTCACACTCAGAAATTTTGTTGCGATCGTTAATCGTTTTGTGATTAACTACTGCTCGTAAAATGCGCAGTAGTGCCATTGCGCATTGAAGGTCAGGTCATATCTAACAGAGCCGTCGCTCCATCCAGTTTAAACACTTTTAAACGAAAAACCTTTACATGTTTAAACGAAAAACCTTTCACTCACAAAATGTCAAGCTCTCTAGATATGAACTTCGTATCTGCAGCCTGCTTTTAGGGGTGTATGCATCGCGACTTCGTATCTATCCCAACATCATATAAACGATGTTCACACTGTGAAAAATTTCTATAAACATGTTTAAAACTGTTGAGTTAAACACGTTTATACTAATCATCTCTAGATACAATGAATTTTAGCTGTGTGTGAAAAGGCTGCCTGTTTGTTCCAAAACACATAAAAACACACTTGTCCATGTCTATGTCATAATCCAAAGACCTAATTGCCGATTTGAGATTTTCACTTGTTTAATGATTTCAATTTTCAAACATTCATAATTATTTTTGGTCCAATAATAATAATAATAATAGTTCAGTTCTTGTCTAGCGCATAATACGTTATGAAATAACATCTCTATGCGCAAGAGCTTTGGACTTTATTACCCTAGCTTTAGCTCCGGCAGCCTTATCAGCGCTCAGTGCATTTCAAGGAATAATCCTACCAGGTACCCATTTACCTCACCTGGATTGAGTGTGCCAATTGTAGATCAATGTCTTGCCAAAGGACATTAGTGCTGCTGCGGGACTCGGACCTTGTGATCGGCAGTCTGCTGACGTATCCACTCGACCACAACACCTCAAACTTCAAACTTTCACCATTCTATTTATGTTATTTTTCTGCTTTTATTCAAATTAACTTATTTTGAGGGTTTGATTGCCATTTAAAATTAAATGAAAAGAAAACTTGACACTTGAGTTACCCACAATCAAAACTCATCTTTACACACATACACTGTACATGTATGTATTTTAGTTACCAGTATTTCATAAAGCATGTCGTAAATCTCTTTTTACATTCTCATAATGAAGTCAAGTGTACCCAAATTGCTTCCAAGTTCATGCTTTATGGAACAAGGAAACTTCATGAAGAAAGGCATAAAAGAAAATATGTGGAGATAATTGTCAACTCATCTGTAATTAATCACCCATCCATACTTCTCAGATATCATTTTACATGAAAGTCATTGTACTTGAAGTTCATACATTTAAGTTATCTGAATAATTCTAACCTAGTTTTGAAAATAGTAAGAGATAGTGAGAGACAACATTTATCAAAAGTGGATGACAGTCTTAAATGTCATTATCCAGGTTCACACGAGAGTCTATGAACTTCAAGTTTAGCCCATGGTTTTAAACATCAAGTTTATCTTGTAGTATGTAAAAGACTACAGGTGTATGTGACGAATTTGTTTTAAGACCTCAAATTTACTTGGAAGTTATAAATCATTAGTGATCTTATGGTTAATGACGTCATTTCGAGCAGGAGGAGTGGGGGGGGGGAGGATCCTGACACAAAGTAGTGAGCCGTTCAGAATCTTTGGAAGAATTAATTTTGACGTTCTACGGTCTGCAGTTACAATGACTGCGTCCTTTGCTTGTTATTCATGGTTGTCAGAAGGTTATTGTTTAAAAAGTTTTTACAGAACTTAAAGCTTCTACAGTCCCGTGTGAACATAGTTAGAGTTATATCCGCCTACTATCTTTGAAATTCTAGGAGGGTTATGGTCTGTATCTCATTTTACTGGCAGTGAATCCTGCTGAGTACTGATGGGCCTAACCATTTTATCTGTCTTGTGTAGTCTTCTAGTCCAGGCACAGTTTGAAATTCTATTTCCAGTTATTAAAAGATAAGCTTATTCTAATAATGACAATTTTTAAACTAAAAATCTATGCACATAAACTGTGTTTTTAAGTTTTGATAATAAATTGAAGATAAAATTAATCTTCGGTGTATTCATTTTTTTCCTTGATTTTCCTCTACAAATATCCTCTTAAATTGAATATAATTATATCATAGTTACAGATTGCTCTTAATCAGAAGGGAATCTACAATTTACAAGCCTAATTTTTTACTAAATTCTCTCATATTTCACTGCAAATGTATATTTGTCAAAATTCAGGTTAAATACTGTGCAATTAGTATACCTCTGTATGTTACTTCACCTCTATTATCACTTTCAGGGCTTGATATCTTTCAATGTATTTTTGTACCAAATGAAAGAATCATTTATCATTCTTAATCTTTACTGCTTATGTCATGATATGTTATGAATGTGAATGTGAAATATTAAATAAACTCAAACTGAAACTGAAATAGACTAAGTGATGGGAAAAATCATTCTGAATCATATCACATACATGTAGTGTGTTTGCTTGCAAAAGAGACTATATTTCTATTCTTAGTTTTTGCTCTTTGTATCATATTGTCATTATTTTTACGTTGCATGGATGAGAACAGCTGTGTTTCCCAACATGTGGTCTATAGACTAGCATGCCATTGTGTGATATCATGGACCTAATAAGAAACATGGTGATATGCTATAATTTTACTTCGGTACATGTATAATACTAGGCTGTATGGTATTATAATGAAAAATACCATGCAATGAATGATGGTATTAAATTCAGATTACATTTACAAAATACACGTACATGTATGGGCATAATTGGATGAATTGATTGATGCTAAAATTCTATTCATTGTCGTTCCTTAACTTGTTAAGTGTTGAAAATGGTAGACACGCTTGATTGTGTACATTTGTACAATTGCGAAATGGAAGGAGTATCAGTACTGATATTGTTTAACAAAATGTATTTCCTTATTTTCCTTACATCACACAAGGAAGCAAAGGCACATGGAACCAATTCCTTTTAGAATTATACAAATTGTAACATAATTTTCCCTTTCTATTATTAAAAAAAAAAACCTTTAGTTTTGGACAACTTTTAAATGCTGTTTTGATATAATTGTCTAAATATAAAAAGGCTGGTGGAATAAAATGATATCATTTTTTTGGGGGGGGGGCTGGGAGGGTTTAGTTTGCACTTTCAAGCTACATCTTAGATATCCTAGAGAAGTGGATTTTAATCCTGTTTATCTTGAGGACGATCTTCAAGAAGCTATTTAATTGAAATCCTTTCTGTGAAAGAGACTTAAAATCCTGCAAAACGATTGAAGAATCATTGAAATTTGATTTTCCTTTTATTCTGTCTGTTTGCTCTTTCAGGTAACAAACTTTAGCAAGGCACAGCGAGCTAATATTCTGGAGAATGATACCATCCTAGCTATCAATGGATATGACATGACCAACATGACCCATCTAGACGCCCAGAACTTCATCAAGAATGCCACTGGGAACCTGTCCTTTAATCTAGAAAGGTGAGTCCATCAATTTTCATTTACACTGTTTTATTTTATATACATTTTCATTAATTCAAACTATGTAGAGTAGAAAATACATATAATGTTGCCAATTTGAGGATAAAAGATGATTTATTTTGATAAGATAATTATTAATCTAGCATTGCCAATATGTTAAAAGCACAGTTTTTAACTCTGTGTAAAAATAAATCTGCCGGGACTGCAAATCATTGTTTGGCTTTTGCAAAATAGAACTTTGAAGTGTAAATAACACATTTTTCTTAGTTTGGTCAATAAAACTGATTTGACTTACTTAGGGAAATTTCGAAATTTGCGACTGTGAGATATGCGGTGTTAACTCTAAAGCTATACTACATACAGATGCTTCTAGCAGTTTAGGGTTTTCTACAGGTCATTTTTTAGCATTGTTTTGATTGAAAACATGATAAAGAATCACAGTCTCACTTTCGTCTCAACGTCAAGCACTATGAAAACCGTATAAATGAGGCTAGTCGTTGCATGAATGGTGATTGGCCAGTTGTCATGCCAACCGACCTCTTCAAAACTAATTTCTTTGCAAGATCTTTCTCAAAGAAAATACTTTTTCCATGTATGTACGCCCCTTTTGATACACAGTGATATGTAATGCAATGTTTCTTTATACAAGTTTTGTTTCAATTTATCGTAGTCTTAACAGGCTCTAAGTGTGAAAGTTCTTTGTAAATGAAGCATTTACTTAGCTTGATAAGGTCTCTCAATCATTTAGGCATTTATCGATCCTAACTGTAGCAAGTATACCACTATGAGCTATTTTCATATGATATTTGCACATTTTCTGGGCAAAGTCATGCCAAGTTTGAAGTTCATCAATCATTTAAAATTATATTATGCCGAGTTCTTGTTTGCTCACGGCACACGAACAATGCAAGCAGTGTGTCACATCCACAAAGCTTTAAGAATATTCTAGGGTCTTTAATGTAGTATTCTCTCTTTAAAAATGTTCAGAAAGTGTCTTTTCTTTAATCTACAGTGCATAGTTTTTGTTTTGTAAATAGCAGGGAAACTGGGTTGACGTTTTTATGGTTTGTAAACTTGAACTCCATTTTTAAATTTTGTAATTTGGGGGTCCAGAATAGAAACTTTTACTCTAGGCACAGAATATTAAAGAATAACATACAGAAACATAGAAAGAGAAAAGAATAGAAGGATAAAAACAAAGGATAACATAACCAAATATACATGTGGAAGAGAAAATTATAGAAGGATATACATGATGAAAAATAATATGAATAAATATGCAAAGAGAAAACGTTAGAAGAAATGCTGATAGAATGATAGAAACTAAGAATAACACAAGGATATAGAGAAAGAGAAAGTACCTTCTTTAAAGAAACAAGTACTAAAAGATCCCTGACAAAAGTTTCTTTAGCCTTTTCTTATTTGGCAAGGAGCTCAAATACAGAAAATTAAAGTGCATGTACATGTACATGTACGTGACAAGTGAGCTTTGTCATTAATTTTACTCAAGTACTTTCTTTTTAAAAAATACTTAAAGGTAGATCCCTTCACAAATGCACCACTGAAGTACTTTTTGAATGGATTTGAGATTACCAATCTCCTTTATCCATATTCACTCTAGACATGTGAACGAGCCTTACCCAATTTATTCATATTAAACATATTTGTTGATTGATCTCTCAAGAACTGTCACAAAGAGATATCCTGTGATTCCCAAGTGTTGATTGCAGGTGCATCTCTGTAAGGTTAGCCTTGCTCCAAACTTCCAGACTTAAAAGAAAACTAAAATGGATATTCCATATACCGGTATGCTTTTTTGCATGATATTAATTCTATTTTTTTAAAGTAAATAGATGATTTGTCATGACTTAGAAGCATATGCATGCCTTCTTAGTAGTCTGGTGTTTAAAAAAAATCATCTATTATCAAATCATTGAATAAAGGTGAAGTACAGAGTTCCAAATATAGACAGCATTTGCCAGACAACAAAATGCAAGAATAATGATTGTGAATACAGGTACCCAATGGAGATTGAAGCCACCAGACAAATATAGTATCATTTGAGTGATGAATAGTCATACTAATAGAGGTTCTGCCCTTCAAGAGTTTTTATTTGCATTTCTCAGCTTTTATTTGCAAGGTAGACGCAGTATTGTATTTTTTGTTTGAGGGTCAAGTGTGTTATTATTTGTAGGTGGAGGGTTCTGATGATAATCTTGTACTCTGCAAAAAAAATAGGTGAATAGTAATGCTTTCAACAGGTTTCATCGTAGCATAGCAATGCATTACATGTATTAGTGTTAATAGTATAAATTTCTCTTTCAAATGTACCTTTGGCATGCAGACAAAAAGGAAGACAGGATTGTTGCAAAGAGAAAGAAGAAAATGAGAGAAAAGTGAGGGAGGTGGGAGGGGGGGGGCAAGGGTTGGTAGAATGGGATACATTACATGTAGCTGGATGATCATGAGAGTACACACACTTTAATAGACGAAAAATGGCATTCCAAGAGAATTTGGTACAAAAAGTGAAAATAGTGTTTGTGTGGGAAATGTTGAGGAGGGACCAGAGAATGAATGAGACTAGTATGAAGAGACCAAAGAGAAGCATTTAAAAGATTGAAACATAAAGTGGAGGGCTAGAGGACAGATTGATGGAGGGGGGTGCTTGTGCAAAAAAAGGGGAAGGAGGAGAAGTTGAGAATGAGTATGTAGAGTCCGGGAGAAGAAAAAAAAGAAATAGCTTTGCATGCTGTAGTCACATGTGAGTGAGAAGAGATTGAGAAATATTCACCATCTCAAGGTGGGTAGGGGGGGGGAGGAGGGGCCACTGAGGCCAGGCCAGAAATTGGAGATGAGAAATCTATGATAAATCCATTCTATTTCTGGCTGGCTGTACCTTGCTTGCTTACTTGTACATTGGTGCACATGTTTGACAGGGCTAACCTTTGCCCAATCTATCAGAGTCATTTCACCCTCTTGGTAAACTTTACTTTCCGTTCACCAGTCACATTCCTCTGTGTGCACCTATGTAGCCGCAGAGTCTACTATTGAACTCGTCTGCTATGGGCTTTGCATTGTAGGCAGGTCGACTGTATTTTGCATGCATGTTAATAGTCGTAAGATCTCAAAGTGATTGGGTATCTTTGCCTCAGATTCTTTAAAAAATCCTGGATTTAGCTCATGCTTCAATCATAATTATATAAACCTTTAGGTCAGTCAGGAATCCCATGACTTACAAGCCGATCGCATGTTTGATTATCAAGATAGTTATGATCGGAATTCAAAATTTCAAAAACCGTTTTCCCAATGGTTTTAATAACACTACAGTCTATTGGGGAAAATTAGTATGGTAAACCCATCATTCAATTTTTTAAACTTTTTTAAAGCTTTTAATTCACAATCATTTTGAAGCGCAATTTTTTTTAGGGCTTCGATATATCACAGACATTGATAACATGTTGGGCCATGCAACACAGATTTGTAAAACTGGTTACATTGTTAAACGATGCATTTAATGTTTACCAGAGGGTCTTAATTATAAGACTATTCAGACAGCACCCCATAGACCATGTAGTCTGCTGTAGCTGTTCTTAACACCAGCCGAGACCGAAAAAATTAGGCTTTAATCAAGTTGATTTTTTTTAGGGGGGAGGGGTATATGCTATTAAATGCTGTTAGTATAGACGCATGGACAGTCTGACTACATAATTTTTATTTCTCATTCATGCTTTACAGCCTCTTAAAATAATCGCTACCGTTAAGTTTTAAAAATAATTTTCAAAACAGCTCCTTGTTATACATGTATATGCAGTTATTCACAACATCGTCCCAGATTTCCTTGGGGAAAACTTTGAAAGCTCCCAAAACACCTTAAGGATTTTCACCTTGGGTCCTATTTTAGTTTGGGATGTTTTTACGAATGAAGAAACAAATGCGGAACAGTCCCCGTCTAGAAGACTTGCGTAAAAATTAGTGTCACTGAGGAAATTGAAAATTATATGATCCAAAAAATGTCTGGATCTTCCCCCGAGGGAAATTGCTGATTGCATGTGGGCAACATGAATGTGTAGTCATGTTCACGTACTCTGATCAAATTGATTGAAATATATATTTTTTTAAAGGACAAATTATTGCCAAGGGAAATGATTCATCTGTGCACAATTTGCAGATTTTGTAAAAGATATCTCTAGTAAAGGGCATATGATCATGTTCAGGGGCTTAATTGCACTGTACAAGCATTGCTTTATGCAGCATGCACCTCTGTTTAAATGTATACATTAAACAATATTCCATAAAATCATTTTCAGTTCTTCAATTTTTTTCTTCTTCCATTTACAAAACCTTACTACATTGTTTTATTTAAGTTATTGAATTCATATGTACAGTGTACATGCTTATACTGTTCATAATGAAATGGAATTCAATAAATCTAATGAAATTTTAAAGAGATAAAATGCATTGCCAATTGGACCCATGCTCTTTTTCTACATGTTTAGTTTTCCACAAATAGTTTCCAGAACAAAGACACTGATTTGTTATCCAGTTTTCATCCAAAACATATATACATATAGCTGTACAATGGTTGGCTTGCGCTCGGGGCATAGGCCTAGCTAGATTATTTTTCAAAATAAAAAGCAGAGTTTTTCCCATGCCTCTTCTCCCTGGTACTCCAGTATGCAATGTGACACTCTTTATCTCCTCCTAATTGATTAGTCCTGTTGATAATGAGCTGCAATGTGAGAGGATGCTTGTTGTTTATTGATATCTAAATACCACTGGGTTTGGGGGGTCATGCACGGCTTGACCAGAGAAGTGTTTAATAGCTTGACCGTCCAGCTAGCTCCATGGGAAGCTGAGGGCGGTCGATCAAGTCAGACTGGTCAAGGAGGTACTCTAAATATAGCTGCAGCCGTGTAGCTCATGGTCAGATATGAAGTGCTTAGAAAT
>BEXV01000873.1:39168-72618 GCA_003118195.1 Hemicentrotus pulcherrimus | reverse complement strand
CCAGCCCCAGCCCCTGCCCCCGCCCCTGTACACCGACCAGGTGGAACTCGCTCTGTGAGGGCTCCCGTTGCCAAGCCAACAACTGGGGGTGCCAAACCAGCAAATGCCTTGCCAGTCTGCCACAAATGTAACCAGAATATCATGTGAGTTTCTGGCACTTCCGATTACGGAGCAGTCCATATTTGTTTTATATACCTCATCCTTTTCATTGATTCATGAATAGGTCTGGAAAAGAAATCCAACAAACTGAAATCCAATCTATACAGGTACTGCAGTAGTGTAGTACAGTTACTGCAGCTTAGCGTAGATTGCACGGCGTGAACGCCTCGACACCGCGGGAGTTGCCCGCTGGACGCATTTGAAATCCTGTACGCGCTGTGTGCAAAAGTTGCAGAGGGGTTGCGCGTTCTATCACAGGGTTTTAGCGGTCTATCATTTGACCATATAGGTCAATTGAAAGAGTTCCAGATAACCCTCTGACGCAATGATAGATCGCTATGCGCTTTGTCATGTGATATACTTTCGACTAATCAGTGAATAAGAATAGGTTGAAGTATATAATATCCCCTATCTTTTGAGGCAGTATAATGTAAACTGTTCTGCTCATGACTATAGGCAAATTACCTCTCTAAACAGGTTCAACAACAAGTATTTTCTCTTTAGCAGAGGTACCTCACTCTGGCCATCAACGACAGTGAGGCTTGTATGCAAACGAGGCCCCACTGTCACAGTAGTCAGTAAATAATTACCGACTACTCTTTTGATGTGTAAAACTGTCATTGCAGAGGTGATCTCGTGGCTACTTTCTTGCCGTGCTGGAGGTGAAGGAAGATGGTATAGCCCTCGAGATCACAGAGGCGATGAGATGGGTTTTTTACAGATGCGCTTCATGCAGACATTATTACATCCATCTCGGACTCGCCTTACCATTTCCATTAAAAACACATGAAACGGTTTTAAACCTAGGGCTCTATTTCATAAAATTTGTTATCTATAACAAATGCTTAATTTCTTTGACAAATTTGCTCTCAGCCAATCAGACTCCATGATTTCAGTAGCTTATAACAGTAGCTAGTAACTTGTTACTGATATCAAATTTTATGAAACAGGGTCGTGGGTCCAATGAGGGTTAGTTTGTAGGCAAAGACAGAGAGCTGACCGTACCACGGACATTACCGCTAGACTAACTCAAATCTCCCTTTAATAAAAATATCAACCAAACATGTAAATTTCTATTCCTGTACAGGGGTCCGTTTGTGAAGGTGCGTGGTAACCCTCTCCATGATACCTGCTTCACCTGTGAATCGTGTGCCTCATCTCTACGCAATAAAGGTGAGAATTGGTCACCACCCGAGAAGAACATTACCTCATCAATGTCAGATGGGGTCAACAAACTTTTACTAAAAGCAATTGAGATTTGAAATAGAGGAATAGTGATTGTTGTACTTGACTTATACGTACATAGAATCTGTAATTCTGTATAATATCCTATCAATTAATAATTTAATGAAGATTAAAGGTAATACAAAGTTTTGGGAAATTTTGAAAATTGGTTGGATAGTAATTCTGTACAATTCTGATATATTTGGATGCCCCTGTGGATGTATTATAAGCACTAGAAAACTTAGCCCCTAAAACACTTCAGCTTTCGAGTAAAATTGAATATCAACATTTACCGGTGCTCCTGGTAAATTTTGATAAATTTCAAATAGCGCTTACGACTATACAGTTGTAGCTGCGACCATGAAAATCTCAGAATATTTAGTTGTGATATATAATTTCCAAACGGAAATAGCCAATCGGTCGATTTTAGTCACAAAACATTGTTTTATGGCTCAATTAATATATTGACCTTGAGAGGGAGCTATACAACATAAAAAGTTTATTATTTACAATTCCATAACTTAAGACTCAATTTCAACCACGACAACGATCACTGAATATTGTAGAATCGCATATGCTTCCAATATGTTCATTTGAACCAAATTCATGACCCAATACCAAAACTTTGTATTACCTTTAACAGAAATGAAATATTCTGACAAGTTATTAAACGGAGAATGGTTTAGAATGTTTGTATTTATTTCTAATGCAGCACATATATGGGAACCAAATATGTTTACAAGCATTGCTTCTTTTTGGTTCCCCCATATATCACGTTATGTTAATTTCAAACAAACTGTTGAATATGTAATATTTTGTATTGCACTTAAGTCTTCAATTTATTCATTTAATTGTATTTCGTTTTTGAATGTATTGTTTGTTGTATAATTACTTGTTCAAATTTATTTGTGAAATATGGAAATAAAATTCAAAAATATAAAAAAATTCATATATAATGAGAATTTCTATTGATTCTTTGTGATTGAAATGAATCAGATCTCTTATTATTCCCAATCCTATTTTGTAGCATCCATATCTTGTCAAGATGTAGAATATTTTCATTTTGTTCCAAATTTAAAACTTTTACCGGTATATGAAACTGAATATCATCATAAGACTTCAAAAGATTTCAAACTAAGTTATCATAACTTACCCTCATTTGTATTTTGGTATTCAAGATAGATGTTTATGTAACTACCATTCTACAAATAAGAGAAAAAAGAGTATTGAGTTAGATTTAAGATAACTTTTACTCAATATTTTGTTACCAACTCCACAGACGACGGTGAAGAAGGTAATATAAAGACAATGTCTAAAAACTATTACAGAAGCAATATTTATCTAATGACTAACCATTCTTTTCCTCTCATCCAAGGGCATATTCTCGGGATTTTGCTTCAGCTTGCCACACATTTATGTTTTATACATGATATATTATTTGATATGGTGACAGCATTTATATTCTTATATTATGATGCAGCTCACACACCCACATATTTCTCCTAAAATGTATTAATTGCTATCTCTTAATGACTAATTTATTCTTTATCTCCAATTGAAGGTTATATTCTCTGGCTCTTGCTTCAGCTTATACATTTATTATTTCTCACATCATCATATTCTATTTGATATGGTTAAAGGGCTTCTTTTTTCAGATTATGCTTCAGCTTCCACCCTCGCATATTTATCATGAAATTACAGAACCATTATTAATTGCTGTCGCTTTTGATATTAATAACAAATAATTCCTTTTCTCTTGTAAAAGAGTATTCTCTTTGGATCTTGTTTCAGCTTATACATTTATATGTATTACATCATCATATTTTATTTGATATTTTGACAATTTTGAAAGGATATAGTTCTGTATGATGCCTCAGCTATCTCACACTCACATATTTATCATTAAATGTATGGAAGCATTAATTGCTATCTCTTAGAAATAATGCAAAGTTTTGGGAAATTTTGAAAATTGGATGGATAGTGATCTTTATAATATAGATATATTTGGATGCCCCTGTGGGTGTAATATAAGCACTAGAAAATGTAGAGCCTAAAACACTTTGATTTAGAGAAAAATTGAATAGAAAATTTTACTGGTGCTCCCTGTAAATTTTGATAAATTTTAAATAGCGCCAACGGCCGTGCCATGTTAGCTGCGACCATGAAAATCTTAGAATATGTAGTTGTGGTATATAATTTCCAAACAGGAATGGCTAATCGGTCGATTTTAGTCAAGAAACCTTGTTTTATAGCTTAGTTAATGTTTTAACCTTGATAGGGAACTATACAACATAAAGAGTTTATATTATTTACAATTTCATAACTTTAGACTCGATTTCAATCGCGACAACTTATTTATTCTTTTCTCATTGAAGGTTATATTTTCTGACACTTGATTCAGCTTTATGTTTATCCCTTACCATCATATTTTGATTTGATATAGTGAAAGGGTTTATATTTTTAGATTATACTTCAACTTACACACTCACATATGTATCATAAAATTACAGACTCGTTGTTAATTGCTGTCTCTTAAAAAACTCTTGTTATTAACTGCTGTCTTTTAAAAGACTAATTTATTCTTTGTCTCTCATTAAAGGTTATAATCTTTGGATCTTGCTTCAGCTCATTATACATTTAAGTTTTATACACCATGATATTTTATGCAATATGGTGAAAGGGATTATATTCTCAGATTATGCTTAAGCTTACTTACTTGTATATTTATCATATAATGAACAAAAGGATGTATTCCGAGGCTTTTGCTTAAGTTCTAATACATGTTGATATTCCATACATTACAATACTTGATTTTTAAGTCAATGAATATAAATGCTGAGCAAATGTAATGATGTTTAATTAATTAATTGATCCGTCAAAGTACCTTTCCATTTTGCTATATGCAGCTTTCTTGGTAATCGTAACAACAATAATCATTACTTTAAAGTTTCAGCTTACATGGGGATAGCACATTAATAAAGCACTATCAAACTGGATATATTAATTTTAGCTGAAAAAATACTTATCACATTAACCATTTTTTATCATTTCAATTATTTCTTATTGTCAGGTTTGGTGCACTCACATTTTATCATCATTTTATCATCATTTTGTAATTATTTCAAAAATAAAATAGAAATGTCAGTATTTGAGAAGAGATGGCTAAATTCTATCTTTTATTTCAAAAGGGAAAGGAACCTGGGGTAGATATCCAAGTTGTTGTAAACACAAAGAAAACATGAATTATATCCACTGTATGGAAACTTGTTTGTGTATTCAGTGTATTAAACAAGGCAATAGATGTTATAAAAATGTATAGTTAGCTGGCTCATATATATTATGTTTATGGGCAAGTGAAGGACATTTTTACCAAGTTTTGAAACCCTCTGAAATGAACACTGGACACATACATTATCATTATTCTTGGATCCATCGATGGTGCATTCCATGATACAAAGATGGAAGAATTATTTCAACAAGGGGAAACAAATTCATTCATTCACTACCGAGAGGTTTATTTAGAGGATACCTTATTTTGCTATCAAATGTCAAACACTTGGATCAATTATTCTTCTGGTTGAGTTCAACCTGGTACCGCATCAAAGATCATGTTTTGAAAGGGATTGGGTTTTCTTTGTTTCAGATTCTGGAACAAAATCCTGGATAAAGCTCATGCTGCGATTGATATTTATAAACCTTTAGGTCAGTCAGGAACCACATGGCTTTTACCAGCTAATCGCCTATCTGATTATGAAGATATTTATGATTGGAAATTGAAATTTCAGAATTTGTTCTCCTAATGGTTTTTATCACACTATTGTCCATTAGGGAAAATGAGAATGGTAAAACCGGTCATTCAATTTTGTTCTAATTTTTTGGAGGCACTTCATGGTTATTTTGAAGCGCAATTTTTTAGGGCTTCAATATTACACCATATTACAGACACTGGTAACACGTAGGGCCATGCATCTCAGATTTGAAATTGTTAAACAATGCCTTTAGCAAAGGAAAACTTACACCTCAGACTAATTTAAACTTGATTTTGAACAGAGGCTAAAGCCCAGTGTCAGGTTTAGATTACAGGAGACTGTAGGCCTATATGTCTGAGGTTAGCAATATCCTTTCTTTTATCATTCTAATAAGGTACTCACTTATAAAATATATTTTTTCTTCTTTTTCTTTTTTTATTTCACCCAGGATTCTTTGTTATCAATGAGTTGCTGTACTGTGAATCTTGCAAGAATCGCATCCAGCATCAGTAAGTCTTGAACAAAGCCTAAACATCCATCTGTAAAGAAAAAGGGGCAGTAGATGGTAGGGGGGGGGGAGGTGGCAAAGGGATCTTTTTTTAAAGAATGTGAGATTTCAGGATGTAATTCACTGTGTCAGAGATGTGGTGCAAGAGGACAGGGTAAATTCTATTTTTGCCAAATTTAAGATGTCAAAGATTACAAACAGGTGCACATTATATGTGCATTTTTCTGCCATAGAGCAGCAATGCAGTGTGCATTCATGCTTGGACTTATTTTTAGCTATTGTAGTTAGTTTCTGCCTTCTTCAGCAAAACTAGTATTTCTAGCCTTAGTACCGGTATTTGCAAAGTAAACATAAGAGGTTTGGTTGTGGTATCTGTGTTAAAGGTAAAGCTGCCCAATGTGTGAAACATTTATCCAGTGGTGCATCACATGTATGTTAAGATAGTCCTTCAATCATTCATTAATCAACATAGGCGCTAGTAGATACTTATTCAACTTGTCAGCGTACACAAGTCCTGGGTGCAGCAGGAAAACTAAAGAAGGTGGAGTATTAACAAAGTTAAGTGCTACGTGTTGAAGTCAACATTTTGAAGAGGAGTTGCGCTTGTGTCAGTCCTCTGCTCTAAAGTTGTAATCCAGTAATAACTGAATTGATCAATTATCAAAAAAGGAGAGTATGAATGTTGGAAAGAATAAGGCACTGTTATTCATATTGTTGGGTAATTTCCCCCTTTTTTTTCTTCTTTTTTTCCCCCTTTTTTTCTTCTTTTGTTTGTGCCTAAAATCATTTTAGAAACTATGCAAGAGGAATGACCTCCACCATTTTGAAGTTCTAGATTTTTTTCCAGATCATTTTCATTGACTCCCAGACTTATATCATCAAGGTGTTGGGCCCTTTAGATATAAAGGCAACATTTTATTTCACTGCAGTATAGAATATGAAAAGGGGACAATATGTACCGTTATGCTATTATTTTGGTTAAAAATTTGGATAAATTTAGTTAGGAAAGACATATTCTTCCTTTTTCAAATCCATTGTGAAGTTTATTATGGTTCGAGTGATTAAGTGCGGTCAATCACAAATTAGTATCAACAGTGTTTGTCGATCACGATGTTTGTATTCAAATTTTGAATTTTGAATATAAGAAATATTGGACTTGTTCTTTTTTTCGTTTCTTTTTTATTACAAAAAAGAAGCACAATCTTTACACTGCTTTGAAATGGTATTCCGCCTGTTCTGTAGATGCTACAAAGATAGTATTGTGCATTTAACTTTACTTGCCCAGGTGGCTTAGTGCAATATAATTTTGCTTGTCCAAGTGAATTTCTAGCATCTGACGCCATTTTTTTTATTTTTTTATTTTTTTTGGGGGGGGGGCACTTTTTAGTCCTTTTGTCTTTTATGTGTATAGTCAAACCTTCTTGAGTGACCACCTGTCTAAAAAGACCACATTTTTTGTTTGCCTTGAAATGGTTTCTCGTTGAAACATGAAATTGTCTACTAAGACCACTTTTTGTGTTTCCCTTGGGCAGTCACTATAGACAGGTTTGACTATATATGGTATTCAAGTTAAATGCAATTTATAACCCATGGGTTATGATGTAGTCATGGGTGAACATTTAAATGGTCCTGTATTGAACTGAAGAGCCATCAACTATATTGTGTCTAAAGTGATTACATGTACACATCTCTTGAATGTAGCACAATACACACTCCTCACCTTCATGATATATTTTCAACTCAGATTTTATATCCTGAAACCTAATACAGCCTTGCACACTCACCTACATGTACTACATTCAACATTAAAATACTGCTTTCTCTGCACTGCCAAAGTTTTATGAATGCCATGCCCTGCCAATTGATATTGCTTGATATTGTAAATCATATATATATCACGATATAGTCCAAAGGATATATCACGTATGACAATATTGTTGAAGCACGATAGCTATTTTGGGTTATGATCAATATTAGTTTATGCATTGTAGATATTGTCCCCAATGTAATAGTCCCACCTACCGATATAGCATGATTTTGATTGAATTTAGCAGTACCATAATAGATATATGAATATTTGTTGCATCTTTATGAATGCAACTCTGTTTTTATCCAGTCCCATACTTTATAGCCTCAGTCTTGCCTCAAATATTCATGAGCATATTGTCTTCCAAGAAAATAACATCTATGCATCGCTGTCTATTTGCGCTGATTATGCATTAAATTTGTACATGAAATAGTATATTCATTCATTATTTATTAAATAGTAATTCATAATTTATTACATATTTATTTATTATTCATTAAATATTAAGTATGTACATGTTCAGAATATTAATACATGTATTCTTAGAAATATGAGTGAAAATTAGTTTGGTTATTCTGACTTCCAACCCTTGTATAATCCAAGTAAGTAATTGTATTTTAAAATTATTTATATTTATTATCTCTACCTGAATGTTTAGCTATGTTAGTTTGGTTTATAAGTAGTATTTATTTGTAGTTCTAGTAAAACTATCGCTTTCTATTCCATGCAGTATAATTTTGTGCTTGAAAAAAAAAAATCTTGCATCAGACAATTTTATGTGACATGTTATTTAAATCTTTCTCAAGTGACTAGTTTCTTCACAGTTTCATGAATTCATGAAATCTCCTCCTCCTTTTCTTCTTTTATGGTAAAAATGAACAATGGAGTACTATTTTTCTGAAAGTTGATTTCAAATGTTTTTTTCATTTAGTGTAGTACTAGTGACCAACAGACACAAGTAGCTCATGGTCCAATAAATTCTTTTTATTGTCAATAATTACATTTTTTGTTCTTCTTCTTCAAAGAATGACCACTAAGACCAATACAGTTCATTTAGTCTTGAAAGAGTAGACTGTTGTGAATTTTTTTCAGAATTGAAAGCTAAAGAATCATGGGCCGAAGCTGCAAAACGTGTCTGTTTAGCAGACGATAACAAGAATCCATAATTAGATCATTGTATATACTAGATGGAGCTCCATTGTAGTGAAACCCTTCAGCTATAATTTATGAAAAGAAGAAAAAAAAAAAAAACAACACATAAATTGAAATCAATTTTAAATCAGATTGTGTGAATATTACTTTTTAGTGGTAGAACCTTTAAGGTTTCTTGATGAAGTGTGGAGGAGCTATGAATAATAATTTCTTTGACTTGAGAAAAAGAAAACTGCTTGAATGGAATTTGTTGATATTAACTCAATGTCTACGATGTAACATTGACACTGTAAAAACTTTTGTTCCCCATATAGCCGAATAAAGAGGCATATTCAATTATTTCTGTTTATTTTCCATTTTATTTTACTATTTGGGGCAATTCTACTTCTACTTGGAATATGTACAGCTCTATCAGCTTTTACTATTCTCTCTATTCTCTCTCTCAAAAGTAGTTTCTTCACTATTATTTATCATTATTTTGTTTGTTTTGTTTTTAGTGTTTTTCTTGAGAGCACAATACTGTTTATCAGAGGAGAATAGCTAATCCAGTAATAATCCAATTGACGTAAATTGTCTTGCGTTTTACGCTGATGTGCCTGTGCAAATGAAATATTTGGCACTTGATAAGCTTCATTGTAGTGTAGGAGTCAAAATATTTTTAAAATTCCAAAGAAAAATCAGAGAAAGTAGATTTTGTAGAAGTATTTAAACAAATTATTTTTTTTTTAAATTAAAAAAAAAAAAAACACACACATGGCATTGCCCCGAATGCTGGTTTGACGGATGAATTATGATGGTTGTAAAAAGTTGGAAAGAAATGTCTGTATAGCTCAGTCTGACATGTGTCCTATGGTCTGTGTAACTCTTATTTATTGTAATTTGTAGAGACCCTTTGTATCATTTCCCAGTTCCTTTTGTGCCTGTATAGAATGTCTTCTTTTTGGTAGAAACTGCAAATAATTTGGGAGTATTTCTTGATGGAATGTTCCAAGAAATATAGCATTTAGGAGATCATACAGCCCAAGAGATAATAAAATAATAGCCTTGAAAAAAAAAGGATGTCTCCTCGTTTTGAGACCAAATTTTGGTGTCTGACTGCATGGATGCTCATTAAAGACCCAATACTCTTAATAACTAGTATGTTGGGTAGGCCTGAAAGTCACGTTTTTCAAGTACTTTATAGCAGCATGTCTATGTTTCCTTAGTAGTCTGAAAAAGATATATGAACAAATAATAAGTGATGTTCCATATCGGTACTTTAAATCATCATTTGCTTCTGGTAAATACTTTTAGAAAAGAAGAGAAAAAGCATATCCTAGATCAAAAATGTAGAATCTTTTTACAATCCCTTTTGTTTTAATCAAAACGCTTTCAGAATGTTATGATCTTAAATCAGTTATGGACAGGATTGTTCCTTAACATTCAAATTGAGAAGATTATTGAACATATACTCAAACTCTACAACATCCATCTGCAGAATGTGCATGCTGCCCTCTATGTGTGAGTTTGGGTCCAATGATGATGCTCTCATGGTATAACCTCGTTGATTATGCATCTAGGGTTTCTGAAATGAGCTATCTTACACAACTCATCAATCACCAGTGTTATCAAGACAGCAGATGTAGAGAGCTTTCTGCGAAGCGAAAGGAATTTGTCCCCACTGTTGCCCAGATAGCTTTCTTAAGAAAGCTATTCCAAAAGAGAAAGTCTTCCAAGAGAAAGAAACTTCAATCCACTTTTTCAAGCCATTAAGATATATACATGTACATGTAGATGCATTTCACACTTCTTGCCTCCTTTGATAGCAAAAGGACATTCTGTGCATTTGCAAAAAGAGAATTCAAATATCTAGCCATTTTCCTTTGTCCTTCATTAATTCATTATACATTTGATGCATATCTATAGAAACATTATGGGTTCTCTCTTTTGAGTTAATTTGCAAAAATTAGTTTTTGAATGGAACACTATCACATATTGTAGATCCATGTTGTAATATGTTGTAAGGAAACGTGGCCTCTGTAAATTGAGTTGTGCGTCTGATCGGGCGATGATGTGATTTCTTGACAACATTATGTGATGATTGTGCGATTGTTGTGAAAGACATTTGATCTAGATTGGAAGTTGAAACCATGATACAAGCTCACATTTTGAAAGAATAGCTTATAATGTATCAGGGACCCCCTTTTTGGTCGGTCATTCCCCCAGCACTTAGGGGCCCCTTATGAGTAGATCAAGCCCTTGTGAGACTCGGTGATGACATTGTGGTGTAGATATATAGGTCACGGGGGAAAAGATGAGGAAAAGCTGATGCCATTGAAATTGAGTTTAATGATGTTGCCCCCTCGGGTAGATTGGTATGCGGATGGTGATTGACAGCTTAAGATGCTTCTTGAGAGCTCAAATTGGCCATGTTGGTTTGATATGGAGGATGAGGGGGGAGCGATGGAGCGGCGAAAAAGTTGAAAGCAGCGGGACAAGAGCTCAAGACATTGCCTGCTGCCTGTGTTGTGAACCCTAACATTCTAAACATGGCTGCCAAGGAAAGGGGCTACTGTCTTGTCTGCCGGGATAGGGGTTAATTGGATAGCCAGTTTGTTTTCCCGCGTGTACAGCTCGTAGCGAGCGTCGTCGTTGGGCGTCGCCTTCATCATCATGTTTCTGCTTCGCCTTGGTTCGTCTACGGCTACAACAAAGTAAATATGGCATGATATTCATTGACTTTGATTACCCTCAAAGCCTGGAGTGTTATGGCATTGGATTTGATTTGTTGATTTGATTTTATCTATCGATATACCTGCCTGCAGTGTTCAACCCCATGTTATATGAACCTACACCTAGTCTTGTATCCAGACACCAGTGTGTTCTTATGAAAGTTCATGTATCAGTTGTAACTCCAGGCTGTTTGAATTGCTGTTTATACCCTTTGATTATCTTTGCAGAAAGTGTGATTTGTGACTTGATGGAAACGGTACATTCTACATAATGGGGGGATTTATCTGAAAACCATGGTTTTATATTTGATTTACTTTAACAGAAAATAAGAGGAAATATAGAGGCTAGCCTTACATTCAAAGTAGCCTTTATCCTTGCCTGTTTAAACATTGCCAAATCTTATTTTTAGACAAGTAATTGGTATAAAACAGATAAAAGGAACTCAGCAACCTCTTTCATTTTCTTTTTCTTCCCAAGAGCATAAGGACTTACTAATGTTATGTGTTGAGCACTGAGTGTACATGAAAGGGAAAGGTTTATCCTTCTTATTATTGATATATGACATTCAAAGATATTCATAGTCATGTGAAAATGAATATACTGATCAATGTAAAAGCTTTTTGCAAAAATTGTATCCTTTCATAACAATTCACCAAGCAGTAAGTAATGGGAGGGACTAGAGGCATGTTCAGATATATATGGCACAGTAAACCGCAGTCAAAGAGCCGCCACAGTCTTTTTTTACATGTAAATTAATGGCGAGCGTGCGCATCAAAGGACTCGTGTATTCACCTAACTCTGTGTTTAAAGATAAAGACCAGTTATGGTCATGCGATTGCATTGTGAAAGAAACGTTGTGGGATCGATTAGAAAAGCTTGATCATCTAGTAGTATTGGTGTGAACTGCAAGGTTCTGGAATCATCAAAATGATACGAAATTTTGCCCAGTCTTCGTAAAGTTACAAGCACTGAACACAGAAAGATGTATATGGGACTATGCACACGTGCGCGACACATGCGTTTATCTCTCACACCCCAATAGATAAACTAATTTACCAAATATATGAATTAGTAGGCAGTTTCCCTGCAAAATTGTTATCATCATGTATTAGTCAAAACATATTCTTTCACATGATTGGTTTTAAGAGCTTCTATTTCATTTTTTGAAATTTGGGCGTTTCCAATACTGGTCTTTACCTTTATGATACAGAAATCTGAAACGTATCACATTTTACGTCATAAAAATACCACTCGGTTTTGCCTCGTCATATCTGAAAAAGCCTTTAGGGGGAATCCCCTTTGCCTGCAAACTACCAGTAATTGCAATAATGCAGTATATACACAGGTACAGTATATTCACTAAACTTGGTGTGAGGATGATAATAAGGTTCATGCCTTCTTTACTTTTGTTATTTTGCATTTTCCTTTTTATCAAATCATGTATGGATTTGTTTAATGCTTGTATTTTATTGAAAACTCGTTATCTGCCAATTCAGAAATCATCTTTTCTTTCTTGCTTATTTTTTTTGGAAGTAGTTTGCCTGATGTGTTTTGTTGGAAGAATATCTTGGTTTTATTTCAACTTGTTATCCGTGTGTTTTCATCACAAGAAAGAATGAATTGTATTTTGAACCTATCATTTGAATTTATCTGCACAATGTGGTAGCATTATTCCTTGAAATGCACTGTGCACTGATAACAGCTGCCAGAGCTAGGGTAATAACTCCAAAGCTCTTTGAAAGCGCATAGAGACAATATAACAATTTGATATGCGCTATGCTATACAAGATCTGAATATTATTATTATTCTGTTCAAAATTTGTCGTCTTTTTACCCCCTCAGTCCCATTAATATCCAATAATGTTAGCACTGTGTTTTAAAGCCATATTATCTGTGGAATTTGAAGCAGATAGCAGTATTGAATTAATTCTCTCATTTTTTTGTTTGAAATGTGTACATTTTGTTTGTCCAAACAACTTCCTGCATGATAAACTATTTATAATCCCTGAACTAAAGTTAGTTTGTCTCCAAAAGCAATTTTTTAACTAGAACTTAAAACTATTATCAATGTTGTTTTATATGGACCCATATCTTCTATATTTTATGCTACGAAAAAATTATTAAGCAAGCCATTTAAAGTTTAAGAACAACCTATTTGGCAAGCATAACGTACGAGAATCAAAATGGGATTCAAATATGTACATGTTAATGCCATGGACCTGTTCACTCAAATGTGTATGAATATGACTCTGTCCTAGTGACCTTTCATTAACTCATCTGTTTAGAGCCAGAAGGGCGTTAACTTATATACTTTAACACATTGTGAATGCCCTTCTGGCTCTGAACAGGTGATTTGAAGTACTAGATATTAATCATCATTAGTACATCAGATGGCATGTACATGTATGATGACCTATCTATCAAAGGGTCATTCATACTAGAGAAATGATGACCTATATATCAAATGGTCATTCACACAAGGGAAATTTGTTATTGGTTGATACCGGTATGCAACACAAATAATCTTCCTGTACCATATTGTATTTATCATGGGAAAGACCTACCAATGGCTTCAAGATTATTTATCAATAATAATGATAATATTTTACATTTATGAAGCGCCTTTTCATTACTTACAAAGCGAATAAACAAGAAATACAGACAAACAAAAAGAGAGAACACTATTGTACAAAGCTTACATTAATAACAATTTAAATGTTTTCAGTGCAAGATTAATCTATACCAGTGTTCCAAGGGTCATCATGGAGCTGCCAGATAATACAGTTACAACACTGTATTTCTATTCCTTTTTTTTTTGTATATTGACACTGCATCAAGTGCAGAAATTATTCAGTGTCTCCAATTTGAATTTTAAAAATTGTGACCTACTATTAATGAGCATGTTCAACTTTATGCATTGTAGTTTCCTTTTGCGACATGAGAATGGATTTTTTTATCCAAAAATTTAGCAACCTGTTAGCAATACATTTATCTTGTAAAACAAGTAAATAATACCAAGAACAATATTCTTTTCTATCAAGGGTAATCAAAGTTAGCATTCTTGATAATAACGTGAATTGCTTCTAATATTAATTCTCCTAATTCTATTAAAGGGATCGTTTAACAATGTTAAATCTGAGATACACGGCCTTACGTGTTATCAGTGTCTGTGATATGGTGTAATATTGAAGCCCTAAAAAAATTGCGCTTCAAAATGATCAAGAAGTGCCTCAAAAAAGTAAAAATCCTTGAGTGACCAGTTTTACCATACTCGTTTTTCCTAATAGACTAGAGTGTTATGAAAAGCGTCAGGCAAACGGTGTTCAAAATTTGTAATTCCAATCATAAATATCTTGATAATCAGGCAGGCGATCGGCTTGTAAAAGTCACGGGGTTCGTGACTGACCTAAAGGTTTATTATTATCATTGCATCATGAGCTAAATCCAGAACTTTGTTTCAGAATCTGAGACAAAGTTACCGGATCCCTTTAACTGGAAGTAGTTCTAGTAAAGGGGAATAAAAAATGTACACATATGAAATTGCATGTCATGACCTAGCACATCATGACCTAGCATATCATGAGTTCTTTGGCAGTGGGGGGGGTGGGGTGGAGGTGGTACTGTTATTTACCAGTCATAGCTTTTAAAGCTGATACATTTTTCACTTTTTCTCTGATGTATTTAAAGCTACATACAACTGCAGTCTGTTCCTCAGGTTTTTACTCTTTTAAACCAGTTTGAAATGAAGGATTTGCTCCCTTTTTACCCCCTGGAAAAATATTGTAATATATTTGTTATAAAGATTCATAGAGACCTGTGTTATTATACATATTGAATGGGTCAACAACGCTTACAGCCTTTGAATCAGTCTGTCCGTATCATATGCAAAATACAGTTTTGTTCTGTGTGCACAGTTTTCTTGCTTTGATACAGATATCAGTTGATGTGCAGTGCATTGAGATAGTGGAAGAAGGCCAATTAAATTACAGAGATTCCTTTTTGGGAATGTCGATCTAAACAATGTAATCTAAGACATGGAAGTATTTGTGGAGTGTAAATCAGTTTTAATTGAGCACTAGTGATGTGTAGAAAGCAATTTAGGCAGAGATTACGTGGTCTGCTCAGAGACAGAATGGGCACGCGATTAAACTCTGTCTGCCTGCAAAGAGACAATATGACTGTCCATAAAGTTTTAGAGGGGATATATGACTGCTGATATGAAAATGAGAGGGAGCAAGAAAAGAAATGTAAGAATTTGTAACTTCTCATAGACGTAGAAACTTTATTACCGTATTTGCCGGCGATAACGCCGCACCCTTGTATAGGCCGCACCCCCGATTTTGACCTTTAAAAAAAAAAAAAAAAAAAAAAATTTGGACGAAGTCAGGATCGAACCCGGCCCCTCACGGGTAGATTGGGAGTTAAAACCAGTGCCTTAGACCACGCGGCTATCCTGCACCGACACCTTAGTTTGCAGTTTTTTAGTGATTTATACATTGAAATGGATTGAAAATGGCGACTTCGCATGCTGGATGCGTTAAACGGCACCTTATTTTACTTTTTGCAATGCATTGGCACGAACTTTGATCAAGATCTATCGGCAGATGTTGTTTTTGGAAGATTACATGCGTCTTCATGTCAACAATGCAAGGTANAGGGTTCGTGACTGACCTAAAGGTTTATTATTATCATTGCATCATGAGCTAAATCCAGAACTTTGTTTCAGAATCTGAGACAAAGTTACCGGATCCCTTTAACTGGAAGTAGTTCTAGTAAAGGGGAATAAAAAATGTACACATATGAAATTGCATGTCATGACCTAGCACATCATGACCTAGCATATCATGAGTTCTTTGGCAGTGGGGGGGGTGGGGTGGAGGTGGTACTGTTATTTACCAGTCATAGCTTTTAAAGCTGATACATTTTTCACTTTTTCTCTGATGTATTTAAAGCTACATACAACTGCAGTCTGTTCCTCAGGTTTTTACTCTTTTAAACCAGTTTGAAATGAAGGATTTGCTCCCTTTTTACCCCCTGGAAAAATATTGTAATATATTTGTTATAAAGATTCATAGAGACCTGTGTTATTATACATATTGAATGGGTCAACAACGCTTACAGCCTTTGAATCAGTCTGTCCGTATCATATGCAAAATACAGTTTTGTTCTGTGTGCACAGTTTTCTTGCTTTGATACAGATATCAGTTGATGTGCAGTGCATTGAGATAGTGGAAGAAGGCCAATTAAATTACAGAGATTCCTTTTTGGGAATGTCGATCTAAACAATGTAATCTAAGACATGGAAGTATTTGTGGAGTGTAAATCAGTTTTAATTGAGCACTAGTGATGTGTAGAAAGCAATTTAGGCAGAGATTACGTGGTCTGCTCAGAGACAGAATGGGCAGGCGATTAAACTCTGTCTGCCTGCAAAGAGACAATATGACTGTCCATAAAGTTTTAGAGGGGATATATGACTGCTGATATGAAAATGAGAGGGAGCAAGAAAAGAAATGTAAGAATTTGTAACTTCTCATAGATGTAGAAACTTTATTATATATGAACATTTTAGAAGTATATCTTTTGTTTTTAATACCTGTAAGAAAAGAGTAAATTTTGGAGCAAATTATCAACTGCTCCCATATAGCATGATTATCCTCATCATGATATATGTTTGTGTCAATTATCCAATATTTTCAGTGATCCAATATTTTATTGTTATTTATTTAAATAATAATTTTAGTAATAGAAACTTGTTTAGAAGGAAAAAAAAAAGTTAATATTAATGCTCATTAGCAATTTCTGCAAAACATTCAATATTATTGGTGTTGAAATGTGTTAAAGTTCAATCCAATATTACCTTTCCACTTTTTTTTGTTTGTAATATGCAACTATTTCAAATTTATGCACAATAAATAGAAGTATTCTATTACAACTAGGTTACAATTTTGTACGTAATTGGCAATATTGTAGCACATTTGTTTTTCTGTTTGCTTAATTCTCTTGATCAGTGTCAGTTGAATTATTATAAAATGCCATTTTTAAATGATAACTAATAGAGGATTTTTTAAAGTCTGCCCTGTTGTGCCTTATTACCACAGAGATGGTAACATACATGTACATGTCATGTGTAGGAGTACGTTTCCCATCCTTACATCTGCCATGTTAATTGTGTCTGTAGGCTACCCCTCCCCCCCCCCTTTCCCACCCCATAACCCTGAGCATTGGACCTACACAGGTAGGGGAAGGGGATTGTATCGCCCCTTCCTTGCATATTCATGTGTTACCCCCATAATGTAAACTTGATATAGTCCCATGTATTGCAATTCAAGTTGTTCCATTCTAGGTATTTAAGTAGATACCTAACTCACCGACTGTATCTAGGTAATGTATACAAGTAATTTAGTTTGAAAAAGTAAGCCTTATATGGATACTTTTGATCATTAAAATCATGGTGAATAGTTAAATATGACATTGATATCATGTTATTTTTCTATGAAGGTAATAAAAGAAACAAAACCATTCCATTTGATATTCCATAGGATGAAGGATTGAGATATCCAAATACATTTTAAAATCTCCAGCTTTGTAACATAAATGATGTCAGGATATTTTTGCTGATTTCAAGCTATAAGATCTTATGGATTTGAATTTGAAGAAAAACAAATCATTTACAGGAATTTTTCGGCTTTACTTTAAACCCAGTATGTGAGATACCTTACTCTACCCCATATCCATTTACGATGATATTGATGGCAGGATAATGGTGGCTGAGCTTGCATCTGTCAGCACCCATCAGCGTTCTTAAAGATCCAGCCTTGGCCATCACTAACAAAGTATCTTGAAATATTTCTAAATTACTTATTTGCCGTGGTCATAAACAGTCATGGAGAAAGTTACAAACTTGCTTCTTGTTATTCAAAAGTTATGATTTCAGTATGCAGATGTTTGAATTCTTATTAAATGGATGATTTGTTAAGAATTCAATTTTTCATTCAGCTGTTGCCAATTTGTATCTTCTAAGGTTCAGTGATTTTGGGTATAGAGTCATATTAGGAAGACAGGATATGCTGATTGCCAGTTTAAGCATGCAAATATTATAGCGTATCATAAGGATTTATCTCATTTTCAAAATAATCCATAGCATGTGTCCCCATTATTTGAAAGGGGTTCTCTTTTACCGAGTGACATTGACTCAAATTGGCAATAGGGAGGAATGCCAGCATGTGTGATGGTACACTGATACACCACTGCGGATGGCTCCATCGGTATGGCAGCTATGCCGTGGCCTTTTATGCCTGGCCTATGCCATCCACACCACTCTCTTTCTCTCCCAACCTGCCCTCCCCTTCTTTTACCATACACCGGGAATAATTTGCGTATCGTAAGGCTCCGTCGTCTGGCCAAGTCCTAGTCTCGGCTGTAATAATCCAGAAATTTTGGCACTGGATAAACAAAGGACCTTGCTTGGTATCTTGGATAGATTTTTGTTTATACACTCTGGTAAGGAGCATGACTTGTTGTTAATTGTTGCTCATTCCGTTCACCAGTTGTTTGTGCTTGCTGTATTTTGAGTGAGTTGGTCCACATCTACCACGGATGTCTTTCAACGTGCATCCTGCTGCAGGGAAGTTTGATACCGTTGTTGTCCTAGCCAAACTCCCGTCCGTCGCATGTTCTTCTTATATCCATCCCGCTCTCTCTTTCTTTCTTTGGAGTCTTACTCACAAGATTGTCATTCATTCTGCGTGACCTTTGACCTCGGAATGCCCCCTGTACCAGAGAAACTCTTGCTCCTCCCCCAATGGCATCATTCAGCCAATGTCATGTGACACTTCTATCCCTGGGTCATCATGAGAATGTGCATGGTATTTGATAGATTCATTTTCATGTCCTGTGAAATATATTCTTGCATTTGATATTGAACTGGTCTATATGAGAGCAGTTACTGCATGCCTCCATAGTTTCTTTAATGAACACATTCCAGCATGTGCAGAACTTAACAATGTTGTGCATGTCATGGTCCTGTCATAGTTATTGAAGCTTTGGTTTTTCTTCAAATGAGGTTTTGCAGGTTCTTGGCCTACTTGTGCAGTTGACGATCGATAGCTTTTACACCCGTTCACGGTTAATGCCGCATTTTAATCTACGAGTAAACATTGCATCATCAATGTTTTCAGTCGCGCATGTATTATATCAACACTTGCGCTTTATATGCTGCATAAAATAAAAGTTTCTCAGAATTTAAAATGGCACCCGTTGTTTACTGGCAACTTAAAATGGCGTCCATGTCGGCGCATGCACACTCTTGTAACCATGAAAGGGTGGATTCTAAAGTTCTCTCTGATGTATTGTATGTATGCATGGCTGCAGATGCATTTATTTTCAGGCTCAGTCAAATATACCTCTGCCAAAAAAATATCATTTTTTTAATAATTATGTATAAATGAATGGCAACTGCGCACAACATAGGTCCTGCATGTTTTCACTTAGCTCTGCATTATGAGAAACAAAAATGTGACGTGTATTACACTTGTGTCATAATCAATCGCCATGGTTTTGCGGCGTCATACCTGAATGAGGCTTTAGTGTTGAATATACAACAAAGTTATTGCATAAGTCTTGAGATAATTAACAATTTTGACCATTTATTATATCTCTTTTAGTAGTATTAGTTGGGAACAACATTAGGGGTAAAACATGGTGTTGAATGCTAAGCTGAGATGTTAGACTACATGCAATGCAAAGTGCATGAAATGCATGTTTAATGTACAGACGTACATGTAATTTCCAGCCATTTAAAGTGCATTGCTGTATACATGTACATGCAGCATTTTTTATGTCATTTTTTTTTTTGCTAATTAGGATTCATCTTAAAAATAATGGGAAGTTTTTAAGATGATTTTATAAAACCATGCTTTCTTTGATTACTTTTTGTTTTCATGATGAAATGCAGAAATCTTTGCTGCTTTTTTTTGTTGTTGGCATCATTAAGAAACTCTATTTAAGCATGTAAGATGGTCTCTTCAGGACTTCTGGTGGTTTTGCAAAATTTTGAATGTCTTTTTTCCCCCCATCTATTAATTATTTTCAAGGACCTTTTCTCTCATGTATTTTATTGCTTTGTGTAAGGTATAATGGGTGTTTTTATTTTGATTACAAAATTACACTGCATCTGAGGTTTCTATTTGATTCAATGGTGATTAAAACAAATTATTTGGATGCTGTCAATTTTGGGGTTCATGCTAATTGAAATTCTGTTTTAAGTGAAGAGTTGCCATTTTTTAATTTATTTTGTTACTGGAAAAAAATAGAAAAAAAAAATCAATTTTATAACACATTTTCCGTCATGCATTAAGTTTGTGGTTGTGAATAAATTAGGTATACAATTTAATTTGATAGTATTTGGCTTAAAATTAAATGTTGTATTTTATGAATATTTCTATGTGATACAGGCTTTGGGGTTTGATGCACAGCTGCCCCCCCCCCCTCCCCTATGTTGACTAGGACCCCAAAAAGCCAACGATTGAAACATAAGCCAATACATTCAGGCCCTGTTTTTAAGAATTGTTTGGTATAGATTATATCAAGAAATTATCCTAAATGAAGATGAATTAGTTAAAAATTGAGGTCATTGTGCATTTTAGGTGATGGTTTATATCTATAAGGTAAAAAGTACATGTATGCAACTATCTGCTGTCGTAGGATTGTGAATGCCGTTGTAAAGATATGTGCCATTCCTGCTTTATCATCTCTGCATCTTGCATACATGACCTTTGCCCTTTTGGAGTCTTCCACATGACAGATTTTCCCTGAGGGAGCAGGAATGTGTTTTGCCTTTACCCTCAAAAATAAATGCAGCATTTCATCTTTTCAACCCATATACTTGTACAAAGAATTAACGCCCTTCTGGCTCTGAACACAACAACCCTGTCTTCATCAGCTCGAGTTGCCAAATAACCAGCTATTTTAAATATCCCGATCGCAAATTAGCCAGTTAATTAACGTCTTCATCAGCCCGCAGTTGCAATTAGCGAATACTTGGTTGAGAAAATATCCCAAGAAATCTTGGTCTTGTTTCCAAAATATCCCTCTGTATGGGAAATAGCAGGCTAATTTGCACCCATCCAAGCTATGTTTTGATGAGCTTCTGGATAATATCCCGAGTCTGAAAATAGCGGGTTATTTGGCAAACTCGAGCTGATGAAAACAGGCATATTGTTTGAGTAGTTTTTGTAGCATCAAATTGAAACAAGATGAGTGAAGGACGGGACATCTTTCACTATTAAACTAACTTGAGAGACATGTTTTGAATTCCAAGGAATCCTGGAACATGTTGTGACAGGAGGTTCCTAGAAGGAGCCCACTTTATGAACGTAATGGGGTGAAATATTTGTAGATGAAGAAGTAGAAGTGAAGTAATAGCAGATGAAACTCTCTTTTTTCTGCTCAGAGTGTACAACAAAGGCTTGGTCAGGGACCGGTTTCACAAAGCCAGTTTGTTTTTAAATGACAAATGACCAAAACCAGTGACAAATCTGCTGAAAACCAATCAGAAGCAAGGATGTCACGAGCTTATAACAAAAACTGTCATTTGTCACTGAGACAAGTTTTGTGAAATGCCCCCTGATGCGGCACAACGGCTGCGTTTTTGCAATGATGACGTACAGCGTAATACACTTTCTTGGTGAATACGCGTAAGTTTTTTGTAGCGGGCTGTTGTCCTTTTCGTTGCTATTTTTCAAGTTTGTAGTACCGGTATCCCAAGTATATAGGTCTACATGGCTTTTGAAGTAAATTCTTCTTCTAAACACTGTTATAAGTGTGCAATATAATCTTCAGCTTCATAAAATAGTTTTGGTAATTTCCTGTCAATTTTTTATAGTACAATGTAGAGGACTTAGATTTTGCAGAGCACTTAAGGATAAAGTTGAGTTCTGGTTATGCAATTGCATTGTGAAAGAAACTGTGTGGAATTGATGAGAAAAGTTTGACCATGAAGCATGTAAGTATTGGTGTGCACTTCAAGTTCTGGAACATCATAATGATTTAAAAATTGGCCCAGTCTTGGGAAAAGTAACAAGCACCGTACACAGAAAGACTATACAAATGTGTGGCATAAAAATGTGGTCTTCATTTTTAAGCTGTTACATGTCATATTTAGAATATATAAAGGCATTTGAAGAGCCATGCTTTTCAGGAAACACTTTTTCTCTGATGTTCTTCCACACTTGCATAATAATAATGAAAACGCTCACAAATTATTTTTTACCTCTCCCCAGAACTCAACCTTCTCTTTAAAGTATAGTACAGTTTAGATCTTTTATGTATGCATTTAAACTAAATCAGGCCAGCACAACTGCTACGTTTATCTTCTGTTGTCATGGTTTTTCTTGTATTACTTGTTGTTAAAGTATGAGTTGTTCTTGAACCATCGTGTTATGAATGACATTGTTGCCATTTCTTTATGCTGATGTGTTATTTTTGGTTATGGTCTTTTTGCTTCAGACTAAGCAGTTTGGATGATTGTGTGTTAAAGTTTCACATGGCTTCATTTTTTAAAAATATGTTATCATTATCTCAAGGCTTTTGACAAAGAAATGCTTTAATGTCATTGCAGTTTTACATGAAGTGATTTTTGTGAGTTCTCGCTATCATGGCTCCTTTTCTTTGATATTTTGTGAATTCTTGTACGGGTTTGTTCCAAGGCAAGACAGTTTGTTATTCAATTTATTATTTTGTCCACATCCCTTCATCTCTATTATAGGAATATAGAGCTAAATAAAAGATAAAGTTTGAGTTTTGGTCTTGCGATTGCCATGTAAAAAAAACTACCGGTATGTGGAAGCAATTGTAAAGGTTGATCATAATTATAGCACATAAGTACTGGTGTAAACTGTGAGGCTTTAAAATCATCAAAATGATAAGAAATTGGCCCAGTCTAGTTCAAAGTCACTGTACACGGAAATGTGTATATGGGACTACACACACATTTGGCCTGAAAGTATCGTTCGCAACCTTTACCCATTAATTTTTATGTTCCAAATATGAGGGCATTTGAAAAGCCATTCATTTCAAGGGACATTTTTCTATGGTACTCTTCGACACTTACATGAAAAGAATGAACATAGCTCACAAATCATTTTTCACACAAAAATAATTAGTTTAATTTTTCTAGCTGCATTGCCAATTTAGAGACTTCAATGATTAATTACAATTATTATTCAAGAAGAGCACAATGAACGGTAACATAAATGGAATCAAATTTTACAGCATTTTTTGCTGTTTCTGCTCATTCATGTACAATTTGTATATTAGATCAATCTAGATAAAAAATATAAAAATCAAATGTAATTAAAAGGTGACACTTAAATGCTATAGTTACTCATAGAATGTATCATGATCAGTCTCTCAGAGGCAGCTATCTACCTGAAAGCTACTGGGGTATTAATTCATATAGTTCTTTCAAAAGAAAGAATTGCTCTTAACAAAACAGACAAATTTGTATACCAGGTTTTGATATACATGTATGTCTAGTATGTCTAAAGGTTATACATGTTTATATCTTAAGAAAAATAGAAAGCAAATGAAGCACCACATACTGTTTTCTCTGTTAGTAACCTCCAATTTTAATATCCTCCAATCATGATAGTTCTTTCAAGAGAAAGAATTGCTCTTAACAAAAACAAACAATTTTGTATAACAGGTTTTTATATATACATGTAGTATGTCTAAAGGTTATACATGTAGGTGCATATATCTTAAGAAAAATGGAAAGCAAATGAAGCACCACATACTTACCTTCTGATTATGACGCGCACGACAGCTATGGCAGTAATGTGAATGTATTTATACATGTATGTATCATCCATAAATCTGACAAATAAAACATGCTCTCTTTTTGTGTTTGTCTCTTTACCACCACCATAATAGGCCTGGTCAATTCAACGGAAGCTCAGCCAAGTCTGCACCAAAGTCTCCTTCAAAGCCAGGACCTCCGAAAGTTTCCAAGTAAGTGTGTGTGCTATTTGCCCCCGTCACACCCCTGGCATACTGTTTCTTAGTCTGTGGATAGATAGGTACGGTAGCTATAGGGCTGGATTCATGATTTATGTTTTTCAATATTTTTTTTCACTAGGGGAGGGGGGATGGAGGGTGGTTAGTCACTAGTAAAATAGTCATCAGTTGAAGGGGTGCCTTTTATGTCCAAAAATTTCTTTTCAAGTAAAAAACAAACGAACAAAAAAGGGGTTTGACCCCATAATCCTCTGGATCTGCTTATGTGTCAAATGTTTATCAATATGTTTCTGGTTTAATATTGAAAAGGGGTAAAAAGTGAAATAATTATTAATCCTCCTGTTTATATCTTCATATATATCGGAAATCACATTGCCAACAAAAAAATCATCAAAAATCAATTTCCTCCTCCCCATAGCTACCGGTAATTGTTAATTTCAAGGCAATGTTTTCTAATTAACCTTTTTTTATCCAGGAAATCAATTTTCTCTTTTGAAAATACTTTAAGAATGAGATGAATTTGATAATGAGATTTGTGAGGCACCATATCCGCTTGAAATCAAATGCTCAAGGCACACAAATTTCTCTAGTTGCAAATAAAGAGATTTTGCAGATAGGACACCATTTTGATTCAATTTGGATTAGACATTCAGTAAACAAAATAAAAGAAATGCTTTTTTTCTAAGTATATTGAGTACCGGATATGAAATGGAATATAAACTAGTGCTTTTGGTTTGTAGTTGTTTTTACTATCACTAACTATTTGTTGTTGGTTTTTGAATTGCCAGATGTATTGAAATCACTAATTTGTACACTTGCATGGATTGTATATTTGCTATTTTAATAACTTGATGTTTTTGATGTGGAAAATATATAAACTGTGTTTACCTGCATTCAGTTTTATAATTGTTTGTATACTTTGTATCCAAGTACACCCCCTTGAATTGAGATTTGTGTTAATCTGATAACTTATGAAAGTGAGCATGGAAATGAAAAAGAAAACAAATTATTCAAGTTCAGACTACCTAAAAATCTTCTTCATCTTACAGGCAATCTTAAATTCTAATTACGATGATAAATCAAATTTCTTAGAGAAAAATTAACACACACAACAACAAAAAATCAAGTTTAAGAAATACAAACCATGATATACGTTAAACGAAATCACAGAAACTTGGTTTTATTTGACATACTGTCTCCTAAGTAAAAGTATGTTGGTTGTATGTGAAATTTTATGAGTTAATGCCTAGCTGGCTCTCAACAGATGATATCGTCTGTTAAGAGCCAGAAGGGTGTTAACTCTGTGTTAAAGTATCAGAGTTAATGCCCTTCTGGCTCCAAAGCAGATGATATATTTCATTACAGTTTTTAATTCAATAGCTTCACCTCATATCAAGGTTGGATTGATACCTGATCGACCATGTAGAATACTATTTTACATTTTCTATTAAAGGTTTTCATAGCTCAAGATTGCCTTTAAGTTAATCACAGCAGCAATGAACAATCTCGTGGGACATTCTTCACATTGTCCAGTTGAGCTAGTGACACGTCCGTTCATTAACCTAACCTGACGGCCGTGTCTAGGACCAAACAAGTCGAAAGGGACATGACACAGATGCTTAAAGGGATCCGGTAACTTTGTCTCAGATTCTGAAACAAAATTCTGGATTTAGCACATGATGCAATAATAATTATAAACCTTTAGGTCAGTCAGGAACCCCATGACTTTTACAAGCCGATCGCCTGTCTGATTATCAAGATATTTATGATTGGAATTACAAATTTTGAAAACTGTTCGCCTGACGGTTTTCATAACACTACAGTCTATTGGGAAAACGAGTATGGTGAAACCGGTCACTCAAAGATTTTTACTTTTTTGTGGCACTACTTGATCATTTTGATGCGCAATTTTTTTAGGGCTTCAATATAACACCATATCACAGACACTGATAACACGTAGGGCCGTGTATCTCAAATTTAACATTGTTAAACAATCCCTTTAAAGAGAAGGTTGAGTTCTGGTGAAGAATAAAAAAATAACTTGTGAGCTTTCTCTTTCTAAATACCGGTATGTCAGTTTGAGAAAATTTCATAGAAAGAATATCCCCTGGGAACAGATTTCCCTTTAAATGCCCTTATACTTGAATTAGGACAAAAAATATTTGAAAGGTTTTATTTTTGTGTAGTCCCATACGCCCGTTTCTGTGTGCAGTGCATGTAATCTTCAGCGAGAATAAGCCAATTTCTGTTTATTTTGATCATTCCAAAACTTGAAAATGTGCATCAATTCTTATGAACATGTACTACATTATCAGTCTCTCCCAATAGCTCCCATATACTTTCCTCACAGTGCGATCAAATGACCAGAACTCAACTCAATCTTTAAAGGCTCAACGTTAAGATGCAGTACTGTCTCAACAAATGAATACCATTTTACATGTTAATAAAGTGCTAATGAGGCCGAGAAGAAAGTAACAAAGGCCCCTACATGTACTCACTCTTTTATGTGTTAAAAGATACAGAATGCCCAGGGATATGTTTGTGTTTTACTGGCTGCCCTTCAGCAGCAAATCATATTTAACTTACCTGTTTGAAGTTTGAGTGTAATTTTATGAACGAGTATAGAGGGAAGAGATTTCCTCTAGTTAACTGTCATTATAAATGTCAAGTTCAAGCAATTAAGTTATCTGACCTTTCAGGATCAGCCAACACATTTTGTGGCTCCAAAGAATGAGTGCACATGCGCGAAGTGGGCTATCAAATAATTTCTCCCTTCAACTCCCTCTTAAAATTACACTCAAACTTCAAACAGGTAAGTTATTGTTTGAGCTTTCAATTTTATTGTTACAAATATTAGATGGCTGTGTTCAGTCAAGGCTTCAATTCAACAGAAGAGTTCACTTTGTAACCAAAATTGGATGTGTCAAATGTTACTTTATTGACCTGATGGCAGCAGTGGGATATGACCCCATGCCATTGAAATGACTTGAGGTTCACACCAGTGTGAAGTTCACCATGACTTCAAGTGGACTGTTTAACAATAACTTATTCTCTTTCAGGACATCCAGATAGATGGAGACAAGATTAATTTAGCTCTGGTTGGATTAAATCAATTGTTTTCTTTTTTTCTAGGAAATATTTTTTCCCATTTCTGAGGTGGAATAGTAGATTTACGACACCTAGCATCAAGTCAGCAGCAGAATAAGACAAATTTGTAACATCAACAGTGGAAACAAAGTCTATCTATGTTTTAATGACTGTACATGCTGTTAACATACACCAGGGCCCCATTTCACAAACTTGTCATCAGTGAAAAATGACATTTGTTGTTATAAGCTAGTGAAATCCTTGCTTTTGATTGGTTATCAGCAGATTTGTCACTGTTTTTTGTCAGTTGTCATTGAAAAATGGCTTTGTGAAACAAGTCCCTGGTATAGCTTCTCATTGTGATAGCTCTTGGGTAAATGATATTTATCATGTTGTATTGGAAAAGCAATGTTTTTTTTTCATTATGAGGCAGCAGTTCTCATGAGACTATATGTTTATACAGTGATGGCGATCAGGTACACCAGAATGGGGCGTCCACAGCACATCTGTCTTATTCCGCGCCCCCTCCCGAGCCGGTGAGCTACGACACCCCGCAGGCGAACTCTGATTGGCCAGACACGGCATCATTCCCTGACCCGCCCTCATTCCTCACCGAGCATGCTCCCATCACCTCACACAGGTACTGTTATTATGTAACACCCCTCACCTTTGACCCCTATCGTTTATCATGTAATCTCAAGATGATATAATAAACTAAGAAGTAATAGGTTCAACAGTTTTATAAAAGTAGGTATATTAATAGAAATTAAGATTCCCTACAAGGATCATGAGGGGGGGGGGGCATCGAAAATCAATAAGATTTTGATATTTCTTCCAAAATTCATATCGGAGCAAAGACATTTTTTTTGTCAGTATACATGTACATGTATTTTGATATCTGTTCCTCCATAGTACAGCTTAAAGGCCAAGTCTACTCCAATTTTCAAAAATTATAGCATGTTGTTAATAAATCAAAGGTTAAAACTGCCAAATTTTTGTTTTGGTTAATTCAATCAAAACATTTAGATTTTGCCGCACGGATGTCAGATTGTTGATCACGTGATGTGAAGTATGCTCCGCACAACGAAAATGCGCACCGCGCCAGCGGTATACATTCTGACAATTCAAGATGTGCATGCACTAAATAGAAACAGTCTAGCATAGTAGTTGAGTCACTGAAGTTTTTGTGAGGACCCTACGTCACATCAAACATTGGGCAATGCATTGTGGGGCGGAACTGACTTGATCATTAACTTTTTTTTTTCGCATTAAAAAAATATATGAAACATAAGTCTGAGCACCATTTTCCAAAACCAAGTCATATTTGGGCTTCTTAGATTTTTGTCTATCTAATCAGCTCAATTTTTCAGTGGAGTGGACTTGGTCTTTAATAAAACAGACACTTTTTTATATAAAAGACAAATTTGCCTTTAGAGGTATTACAAGTGGAGTTTTGCACTTACATTTAAGATCTTATATTCTGCACACCATGACTGCTAAAATATATGAATACTATATTCAGGATGTTATGTTAAACTTTACCAACCATTTCAAACTGGTACATGAACTTTAGATCTGTGTGTAGCATAGCATAGAGTACATGTAGTGTCAAACCTGTCTCTAAAGGCTTTTTTGCTCGAGGGAGACAAAGTATATGGCCACTATTATAGACAGGTGGCCTTTATAGAGAGGTGACCACTAAAAAGACAGGTTTGACTGTATATACTATACCGTAACTAGAGGGATGGCACATTCTGTTTTGCTTCTCATTTGCCTTTCTAACCTATGTACATGTATGTCATCACTACTAAAATTCCTATTGTATAATGTTAATTCCAGAAGGACGTAAATCCGTATTTGATGAATGCCAAATTAAAGAAATCATAAGCTTTTCTTGTATCTGCTGTGAAATAAGAGGGCATTATTGTTTGGTCCTGTTGGTGTGGCAGGGATATCAGAGGGCATTTAATCAGAGATTCAACAGTGAGAAGATGAATTTATCTAAAAGGTTAATTCACTTGCTGACCTTCTAAATGGATAAGCCCTTCTGGAATCAACATTTTTTTTTCTTTTCCATTGTTTGGTAGAGTTTCTCATTTGATGTGTTAATCCTGTCCTATAACTGAAAATTCAAATTCAAAGGCAAATTTTGAAACTGCTTCAAAGAGTGTTCCTATTTTCTCATACTTTGGAAGTAGCAAGTTTCATGCAGTGTGAAATCTGTCTTGGTGTAATTCTTTTCTCATACAATTTGATTGAAAACTCTTTTGATGTGGCTCAGTTTCTCTTGAAGGCTAACATCTAACAATTCCCTTTTCTGCCCTCTCCATATCATGCTATAAAATGGCGTGTATGGAGAGAGAACAAATCAGCAACCTATTTTTAAGGATATTTTTTTCCTGTAGAGATGTTTTTCTCTACCTGATGAAAACAAAGTTTTGCAACTTTGCTCCTTAAATTGATTTGCTTGACACTTTATACCCATCTTTGATAGGTCGGCCTACAAATTTCAACTAGAGAAAGACTGTGTTTTTATGTTTGGATGATCACAAACTATTGATAGGAAACTAGAAGCAGTGTTATCGTACAAAAGTGATGTACAATATGTTTGTTTGGAGCCAGTAGGGTGTTAACTGTGTATTAAAGTATATGAGTGAACGCAAACGCAAACGCCCTTCTGGTTCCGAACTTACAAAGTGTCCACAGGGGTAGCAAGCTTAGTTGCAGCACTTAACCCCTCGCTTGTAACACGTCAGTCACTCATCATCCCCTATCACCATCCTCCCCCCACTAAATAATACCTCTCGGAAACAAGCAGGAACGGTCATGGAGACACAACCGACTCTGGTTACTCGGACCATCAGCAAGACGAACTGCCCGCCCCGCCCCTGACGACGGGTATGAAAGCAGTACTCAATGCCCCTGAGCCGTGGAACCCCAGCGAGAGTTACACCTCGCCCGTCATCCGCAGTGTTAGGGCACCCATGGGCAAGTCGTTGGCCAGGTCGCCTTCTCCGGCTGATTCTAACAGGTAGTTTAGGCCCCCGCCACCCCCCTCACCAAGATCTCTCTCCCAGCCCATCTAGCTCAATAGTCGTCCATTCTCATTACTACTCAAGTGTACTCCGTACCCGTTTAATTCATGTGTAACCAGTGGGCCCTGTATATTCAAGAACTCTAACATCAGAATATTTATGGACATTTAGTGACATACCTTCATACCATCATGTCATTACAATAAACATAGCAGTAGAGAATATTCACAAATATCATGACAATGAATTCAAGATATATAAGTGACATTAATTTTGTGTGATATTTGTGTTTGGCATTTAGCCCTAGGAGAGATAAGATTTTTATAGGGGATCACTAATTTTACTTTTATAATTTTGAATTTGCTTTCTCAACGATCTTCCATTCTTTTTTATAAAATCTTCTCTTAATTATATTTTGGTCTTTAACCTGTTCAAATTAGTTATTCCTTTAAGTATATTGTCTTTGGGTGTGAATAAAATTGTTTTCTGGGAGGTAATTAGTAAACTTGAATGAATCTGTCATTGTTACCTTGGTAATGTCTCAATATCCGGGTTCGTGTCAAATGTGTCGGTATATTTCTTGGAGACCTAACATTTATTTCTTTGAGTTTTGCTGCAGATTGAAATCTTATATTTGTAATCACATTCTTCATATTTAATTTAATGCACATTATTTTATATACTCACTGATTCTGTTTTCTTTTGCAGGATAAAAGTTTTTATTTGTGCAATCGCATTACTTTTAATTCTCTTCAATTCTTTTTTCCTACTACATGTGTATATGATTTCGCTCTCTGTTTTATGTTTTCTTTCCCTGTTTAAATTGTTCTTTCTTTTTTGCAGTTTTGCTTCTATTCTTGCTTCCTTTGATCTCATTATTCTCTTTCTTGTTTCTCAAATTATAAAATGTTCAGGTTCACAAGTCATTTATGATTTATTTCTAATTTCATATCTAAAGTTGTGTTTACCCTCTCAAAGCAATGATCTGTCAAGCTTTTATCTTGTCATCTCTAGATTCAGTCAAGTCCAACAAATCTCATTTAATTTCTCTCCTTGTCTTTCTCGCTTTGTTTCTCTTTTTGCTTTGGTTTCATTTATTTTTACCCATATAGATGCCTCTCCTGCAATATTCAATAATTTGTATTATTCAAGCTATATTTCTGTTATGTTTAGCTCTAATATCTATCTAACCTCTTGCTTTCTCTTACAAGTTTTATTAAAATAGCAATACAAATCTATAAATACTGTTCTCACTATGTTTTGAAAAGTGTTTTTTTTTAATAATTAATCAGACCCCTCTGTCAAACAAAAAACTTTATCTGCATCTCCATTACAAATTTTTGCAAGCAAAACTATAGTGTATGAAGAAAAAAAAACAATTAAAGAACTATTTTGATGAAAGTATTGTGTGCTGTTAAATGAGAATTTTTTTTTTTTTTTTTTTTTAAAGCATTGCAACAACTATTGCACAAGTTTGTATACAGTGTGACTTTTAGGAATGCCTTGTTTGGGAGTGCAGATTGAATACTTTCTTCTTTTCAAGTCAATTAACAAAAATAACTTTGTTTTACTATTTCTGTACTCTACTCCTTTATAAACTGCAGTTCAAAAGTTTGATTACAAACAGTTTGACAGTGTTTTAAAAATCTGGATTCCTCAATATTTAATTCCTTTATTTTATCTTTTATTCACTTGCTACTGCCATCTGTTCTATGTAGATTCGTTCCTAATAAATCACTTTCTTCTGAGTTTAACATTTCCTATCGCCATCTCTTGAGTTATCTGCCATCACGATTACACCCATATCTTCCCTATCCTTCCTCCTTTCATTTAAATTTAACAACAAAAAGCAAATTCCCAAACTTAACAGTATAGCCTACTTTACCCTGAGAAAGCATGTATATAAACACAAGAAAGACCCTGAACTTAATTTGTGTAATGTTTCCATATGCCTTTTGAACATATAACTTTTTAACTACTGTACCAAATGCCTTATCCTTTAAATACGAGGAAGGATGCATTTCTGCTCAGAATTTGCAAATGTATGCTATATTACATATGGAAGTTCTCATGACAATGTCCTGTATTTATTTTCATACAAAATCAACCAGATTCAAATTAGAGAATTGATCATGAATTGGAAAACATTTTCAAACTCCTGAAGTAAATACTTGTTTGTTTTATACATTTTCAAATTTTTGCTAATAAATGGAGGTTTCATAATACTTTGGTTTTTCTTACTCTTTCCTCATTAGTGGATTCTCTTTCTTGCAAAGTGAAAGAAATGCTCATGAATTTAAATACATCTGAAACCCCTGAGATAAATGCCAATTTATCAAATGCATATTTATAAAATGCATTTTCAAACTTTGTTTTGGATACATTTCCAAACTCCCAAAATAAAAACTCAATCCATTCTATGAATAGGCGTTCTAAGGGTATGTAGCCTCTGTACCAGGTTTCAAAGTAAATCTAGGTATTCTTAATCTTTCCTTATTGGTGGAATCCCCTTTCCTTCTAGGTTAAAAAATGCTCAGGAATTTGAATGCAATCCAAACCTCTGAAAATGTTCCTGAAGTTGAATGTATTTTCAAACTTCTTCAAGTCTATGGGTGTGCCAATGATAGCTAGTTTTTTCACCAAGCTTTAAAATTTGTTACTATTTTCACTCTTTTTTCATCTTGGTGAATTCTTCTTTGATTGCAAAGTGAAAGAAATGATGGTAAAGTGCATTGTTCAAAGTCCTGAAAAAACCTTTGCTAGTTAAGTTCATGCCTTTTCAAACTTGTGTCAGTGATGGTGTCTGAGGGTAAGCTAGTCTATGCACCAGGCTTGATATAATCATTTCTTAATATTTTCACTTTTTTTTCATTGGTGAATTCTGCCTTGCCTGCACAGTGTCCCTGAAGATGGTGTCAAGGTCATGTTTGTTCCTAAGAATCATTTGGGGTAATCTCACTCATCTCTTGGTTTTGGTCTCTTAATTCCTCCCCCCCCCCCCCC
>BEXV01000873.1:21971-38981 GCA_003118195.1 Hemicentrotus pulcherrimus | reverse complement strand
CCTCCTTTTCTCCTTAGATCTCCCTCTCTCCCTCTCTCCCTCTCTCCCTCTCTCCATCTCCCTCCTTCTCTCTCCTTCTCTCATTCCCTCCTTCTCTCTCCTTCTCTCATCCCCTCTTTCTCTCCCTCCTTCCATCTTCCTAGAAAGTACATGTAAATAATGCCTTTTTGTTTATGTTTAATTGTTTTTAATTAATTTCATTATGTTGTCACTTTTATGTTTGGTTTGGTTTTCACACTTTCTTCACAATCACACAGAGATTGGATAATTTATTGGTATGATTTCAAATTTTAATTCTGCACTACTGCTTTTCGCACAATGATAATATAATACTCATAGAACTATATTGATTGACCTGGTTATTTGTATGTACAATTGCATCATTCTACATCATTGATATGTGTTTGTATGATAATAATTTATTAATAATATGTTTTAAACAATCACAAATCTTTTAACAGTCTAAATCGTTTCAATGGAATGTTTTGATCTGAAATAAAGCATGTTGAGCATGGTATGAGAAGAAGTATATTAATGTATATAAATTTTACAATATTCAGAATAAACGCATGTGTGCATCCGTTAAACCAATCTTGTTGATTTCATTGAAACCAATGAAACATGAATCACTTTGAAAGAATGAACGATTTTTAAAAAAAATTTTTGTAGATCAATGGAATAACAGAAAAACATAACTTTTGACTTAAGAAAGAAACTTAGTTTGTATCACAAGCCTTTGATATTTGAAAGGAAACCTAAATAAATTGTTTCAAACTTTTGAGCTCTATTTCATGCCATTCACCTATTTGTATATTTTATACATGATAGTATAGTCATTGCATTAAATAGATGTTAGACTCTTTAAATAATATTTTTTCTCCAAATTCAGTTTTGTTTTTTAAGTCAGGGTACAATTTTTTCCCCTGTTTATTTTCTTCTGAAACAAAACAAGGACAACAACTTGAAGAATAGCAGTGCATAAAGACATTTTCATATGACACTCACCATAGTCAACCTTTTAAACGAATATGCTTTAATTTGGTAGTACCATTCCATTCACTCGTTTACATGTTTTCTTATTTTATTCAAATTGTTAACAAGTTCTGTTTGAAGTATATTGGAATTTGTTTGATGACATTTAATCTTGATATAATATTTCCTCCTTGATTTGACGGTGATTTAGTAAGCCGCCCAGTCAGGTAGCAGGCCGTACTACTACTACTACCAAGACCTTCACCACCTCGTACCAGGCTTCACCCAATACAGGTACCTCTTTAAGCCCCACTGCACTACTTATAGCTACTTGCGCCCTCTATATAGCAAGCAATGCCTAATTGGTGACCATTGGTCCCCCATGTTCCTTTTTTAAATGTTAAGTGGGAGCTGTTTTGGTGAAATAACCAACTGTTGGTGACCTTGCAGGGGGTCTAATCCCGCATGTAAACAAGTACGGATGGGCTTTAAATGCAATCCAACCCTTGTAGTAATAAGATCATTAAATTGTAAGCAAAAAAATCAAAGAAACAGAACAGTGAAAGTTTGAAATAAACCAGATCATTAATAAGATTTTTTTGTTGATGAAAAGAGAGAAGAAAAGTGTTTTACATGGATATATTATAATTGCATCCTCGAGGACTTGTATAAGAAAAGTATTTTTTTTTCATTGGTGCTTACCATATTGACTTATTACCAGTATGGCTTTCCTGTAAATAGAGTCATAGGCAAGTAGTAGTACCAATGACATTTGTTAAACCATGCCTTTGAGGGATTCTATACAGCTCATAATGCCTTTTCTGTACTAAGACATAGATAATGTTTACTTGTGAAGGGAGAAATAGAAACAGAAATCAAAAGAGGGTAAAATAAAGTTCCTCATACAAAGAAAAAAACTTTGTAGTTTCAACCACACCCCCCCCCCAAAAAAAAAATAAAAAATAAAAAAAATAAACAAAAAATTAGATAAACAAAAGCTAATATCTTGTTAGGGATACTAGGAAAATATGATGTACATAAATAGACAGTTTGTGTAAAGAATTTTTTGGTCGTTTTTCATAGGTCACTTCATGACTCGGGATATTAATAATTACATATTATTTTTACCAATGAAAATTGGCTGATTGCTTTAATATCTGACCATTGATTAGAGTGACTTGTACCTGCATTTCATGTTGATTTTATACCATATTTAGACTTGAAGTAACTTATCTGCCTGTCTGGATATTGTTTTAAAGATGAGGCATTTAGTAAAGTTTTCTTTTTGTTTTCAGTTGAAGACGACATGGCAGCTCCTCCACCACCACCACCCCCTCAAATAGGTGCAGGAAATTTTGCCTGGAAATCGAATGCTCCCTCCGCGCCCCGCCCCAGCCCGCCCCCAGCCGCTTACAGGCCAGGTCCACCCCCTGCCCCTAAAGGCCAGCCCCCTAGGTCCGTTTTTCCCCAGCCTCCTCCATCCATGTTGGGCCAGCGGGCATCACCCGTAGCACCTCCACCGGCCCAGAGAGGCCCTCCGGTGGCTCCCCCTCCAGCCCAGCGGGGACCGCCAGTTGCACCCCCTCCAGCACAGAGGGGACCACCAGTCGCACCCCCTCCAGCACAGAGGGGGCCTCCTGCACCACCCCCACAGGTTCCGAGGGGACCACCAGCCCCTGCCCCCGCCCCATCCCAACCCAGGGCTGGAGGAACTGTGGCACCTGCTGCTTCTGGTATGACCCGTACACCCTACTGCGAGGGATGCAACGATCCTGTAAGGTAAGCATGCCACTCATCTATCACAAACTCTTTCAAACCCTCCAATTATGAATCAAAAGTTTTTACAATGCTAGAATAGCAAATGCAATATTGATAATGACTGATGTTTGTGAAATATTATTGATTGAACCCCTGATCAAAGCACTTAACAGGGCACTTAATCCACTTGTGTGGACTATACTTTTGGGTACTCATATATACACCTGGGTGGAGAGCAGCAAATATGCTTCCAAATCCTCAACCCATGACCTTCATAACATCCACTTCAATCAACTATAATGTCTCCACTTCATTCCAAATAAGCACAATGCAATAATGGTGTTAACACATTCAGTATATGGAGCTGGCCCTGTCTGTTTAAGTATTACTGGTAGTTGTTTTATTTGACTTTAAATTCTCTGTTTAAGTCTCAACAATGAATTGTAATATGCATTTCCTCAACAAAATACTGCAAGACAGGATTATACTGAATTGCATGTGATGCAATCATATTTCATTTATGTGTATAAATTCCAACATGAGTTTTTGTTTCTAAACTTTCTAGGGGCACTTTTGTGACTGCATTTGGACGCAACTGGCACCCAGAACACTTTGTATGTGCCCACTGCCATGAGAACTTGCAGGGCAAGGGAGTGATCGAGGATAAGGGCAAGATCTACTGTGAAGAGGACTATATGAGGCTTTATGCCCCTAAGTGTGCCAGCTGTATGGGATCTATTACAGGGGTAAGTAAAGAAAGAGGGGGTTAGAGGTCAGGAGGGGGGTTAGAGGGAGGGGGTTGAGTCTCTACTTCTCCAAGTGTAAGTGCTTTATGGAATCTATCACTGGGGTGGTAGAAAAAAATGGAAAAGGTTAGGGGTTTACAAGGCTCTGTGTTTCCCAAGTGGGCCAACGGTATGGGATCTATTACTAGGGTAACTTTGGAAAGAGGGGGTTGGTGGTGGGAGGAGAGGGGGATGGTGGTAGGGGGAGTGTGTTTAGGCTTGATACTTCTGAAAGTGATGAACAGGGCCCCCTGGAAAACAGTACTGTGATTACTGACGGCGCTACCCTGTTTAAATAAAACGGAATAAATAATAAATAACACGTCCCACTGGAAACTGGAGACCTGCACTGGATTAGCTTTATGGGATCTATTGAGGATGGGTAGAAAGAAAAGGAAAAGGGCTAGGGGTTTACAAGGCTCTATGCCCTAAGTGTGTCAGGTGTTAAGGATCTGTCACTGTGGCATGTTCACATATGCAGCGGTTAACTGCCATGATTTACCACTCAAGTTTTTGGTGTACTAGATGAGTTTCAAGTGGGAATGAAATAAGTAGCTGTGCACAACAAAGGTCCTATCCATCATACTCACTTATCTGTGTTTCATAAGACCAAAGTATACTTCTAGAAGCACAGTACAATAAATCCAACATGGAGTATGGCAGCATATGTGAACAGACCTTTAGTGTGCCCCTCATCTTGAATTTAGTATCATGATAATTTCAGAAATATTCATCTACTTGTATGTATATTTCATAGACAGTATGAATTGTACAAATTGTTTACAAATCAGTGTTGTTGTAATTATGATTGAAAATATTGGACCAAAGAGGTTATCATAGGGGACTCCCCATAAGCTTTAATAGTTGCATGCCAGAATCTTTCCAGTAAACTGTTGGCTGAATGGTCATTGTTTTTTTTTATAAAGCTGCAGCGAATCAGAAACTATAAACTGTTCTTCCTAGCTATACAGTCCTCAGAATATATGTGGTTTTGCTGGATATATGACATGGACAAATGTTTTGTATTTATATTTTCTTTTTTTTATTATTTGTTGTTGTTATTGTTTGTTTATTAGGAATGTGTGAAGGCCATGGGGGCTGAATACCACCCTGCCTGTTTCACATGTGTTGTGTGCAGCCAACCAATCACAGGAGATGGATTTCACATGCAAGACGGAATGATGTACTGCAAAAGGGGTAAGGAACATAATGTTCACCTTGTTTAAAGGCATCGTTTAACAATGTTAAATCTGAGATGCATGGCCCTACGTGTTATCATTGTCTGTGATATAGTGTAATATTGAAGCCCTACAAAAAATTGCTCTTCAAAATAATCATGAAGTGCCTCAAAGAAGTGAAAATCTTTGAGTGACCGGTTTACCCTACTCATTTTCCTCAATAGACTGTTGTATTATAAAAACAAAAAATGAATTTCAATTTCCATCCATAAATATCTTCATAATCAGACGGGCGATCGGCCTGTAAAAGACATGAGATTCCTGACTGGCCTAACGGTTTATAAATATGATTGCAGCATGAGCTAAATCCAGGATTTTGTTTCAGAATCTGAGGCAATGTTACAGAGTCACTTTAATTATGATAACAGTTTCTTATAAAGCGCTTTACCAGTTACAACGTACATGAACAAAGATCTTCCAGTGTCATTTACCCTGGTCACTGGATTCTGTTACGATTCTGTAATTAACTGTGCACACTGTCCTACTTGGTTGCCATTTAACACCTGGGTGGAGAGGAGCAATTTAGATGAAATGCCTTGCTCAAGGACATAATTACCATGCCAGAGATGAAACCCACGACCTTTGCTTTCCCAGTCGAATGATTAGACCCCTGGACTATGACAACATTAAAGATAAAGTTGAGTTTTGGTCAAGGTTATAAGCCAGCTTTCTCATTCTTTTTATGCTAGTTTGAAAGAATATCATGGTAGAAATATCCTCTCAAAAAGATCTCTTCAAATTGCTCATAATAACCAAACAAAAAGAATTAGCTGATTATTTTTGACCAAATATTCATAACAGATATGGCATAGACAAAAGAGCCGAGCTTGGACTCAAACCAAGAACCATGTGACTTACAGTCCGGTGACGTATCTGCTAGATAACGACACCTTGACACCAATGTTATGCTGTTGATCTATAAAACGTCTCATTTTTCTTCTCCTACTCTCCATCGCTGCAGATTTCCAGAACAAGTTCCGAGGGGTGAACTGCGGAGGCTGCAACTTCCCCATCGAGGCTGGGGAAGCTTGGTTAGAAGCCCTGGATAAATCTTACCATGCAGAATGCTTCACTTGCGCGGTAAGTTGCACACACGCATCTCGTAGAATAGACTCGACCAGGGGGGTGTGTCACAAAGATCCTAAGTTGAACTAATCTCTAATTTGGACTTAACAATTATGGAAAGCCATTTAGCATCTTTGAAAATACTTTGTGAAAGTTATTTTAAACGGCATATAATGTTAATTCAAATCATTCATATTTTTTATTATCAGGGAGATTTCATGTTCTGGATCCGGAATTTATGACAAGTCTAAAATACTTGAATTTCTGATTTTGAATATATTTCATTTTAAGTCTAGAAATTGCTCTCCATAATGTTTAAGTCCAACTTGGAGTTAAGTTCTACTTTTTTTAATCATGAATAAATACATGTACATGTGTTTATACATCGATAAAGCCTCGTTCAGATTGACACAGAAAAAATGCAGCTGTTTTTTTTTATGTAGAACGCTCAGTGAATATGTGCAGGACCTCTGTTGCACATAGTTGCCATTCATTTACTCGTAATGTTTTTTTTTGGGGGGTGGTGGATTACCGCGACATATCTGAACTAGCCTTGTATTGTAAGTTCAAGTTATCCAACACTTTAAAAATACTTTTGGCTTGAGATTATAGGGGGATCTATAACTGTAAGACAACATAGTGATGAAGGAAATAAGTTATGATACAACAAAAATACACAACGTAAAATAAATGACAATGCTTTTAAAAAGTAAATACGCTACAAAGGAATATCTCAATCTGAAGGATTCCATTTCTTCACCTGGCCGGTTGGCAATAGCACCTATAGATAAATGTCTTGCCAATATTATATTTTTATAATGAATTTCCTTTGTCTCTTTTTAATGCAGCAATGTAGCCAGCGCCTCGAGGGACAACGTTTCTACGCAAAAGGAGGCCGCCCCTACTGCCAGGCTCACGGCTCATAATGTAGCCATGGCAATGCTATGCAACACAAGTAGTAGTATACAGTTATTTATTGGAGTTATTGGGCTTTATAGTTACCTATCTTGTAACATAGCTGTGGTGTAGTTAGAATGTGCACTAGGATTTTGAATTACATGTACTCAATTTTTTTAAAATTTTCTTTAATATAAGATAATCTCACTTTGAAACAAACAGTGATCAAATTTGAAATTGAATCATACTTGGTTCATGTGTTATTTGTGGATACTAAATCTTCCACAGATTTCAACACTATAATACTTGGTTGAGATCAAATTGTGCAGGGAAATGAACATTTCTAATTCAATGCATGGACAAATTAAAGAAAGATATTGTATTTATTATCTGTTAATTTTGTAGATTTAGGAGGAAAAAAGCTATTTTTCCTCTAGGAATTGAAAACGCTGTACAAAGAAAGAGTGGCCTAATAGTTGTGTATGTTGAGTGGATGTGAGTTGGGAAAAAGGATTAAAAGGAGAAACAAACTATTTATTTGTATTAAGGTATGATATAAAGCGGGCATTGATGTTTAGAATGTGAGGTCACTGTAATGTTGCGATGGGTCAATGGGTATTAGGATTAAAAATAAGCGACTTGTTTGTGGTGCAAATTTGCTTTGCTTCAGTGACGCAACGTGATTGGTGAAAACGGCCGGTGGACATACATGTTTGCACTGTAGCAGAGTGAAGCTTTATATACAGGGCTCGTCATGACAACCACATTGCAATCGCCATGGTGATAACACAACAGTCAGTTGCCTTGAATAGAAATGTTTAAATGCAATTCAGTTGTGTTTCTGATGTCTTGTTTGTTATGCTTACAAGCCAATGATGTCTCAATATGCAGATATCTTGTTGGACGATGGATTATTCATAGTAACAATTCTTTTGTCGCCTTGAGTGCCAAATATTGTTGATTTATTTGATGGCAAAATCTACATTTACATGTATCTGTAATGCGGAGGAACGCATTGTTTGCAGTAGTTGTCATATTTTCATCCATTGTCAGATATATGTTGTTAGACATTATTTGTTATTTAATTGTGTATTGCATTGTTCAAAGCATTAAATTGAATACCATATAAATAAAGAGATTTTCTAATGTAGAGATATTGACAAATTTATGATTTTCAGATGTGAGTCCTTTTCAATTGTAGTGAAACAATTGTTTCATAATCTAATGAAATATTTATATCCTTCAACTTATATCAGCTGTGTGTTATACTCACAGCAGTAGACTGTATAGAACTATTTATTTCATTTTATAAAAACCATTTATTACGCAAAAGGCTTCAGCAATATGTTTTATAATGTAGGTAAAAGAAATCATTATTCTCCTACATGTCCATTAGCTAATTTTTGTGGTGTATAGTATATGTATTTGTGGGGAGTATTAAAACAAAATTGTATATACTTGCTAGAAAGCGAGAGGAACAACTTGGACACGAGCAAGATTAGTCTTTAGTGCACTAGGAATTTGGGTTCTGACATTATATAATCAGTATATATATAAATATATTTTACAAGTATAATACCAATCATAGCCTACTGATTTTTAATAAATACTGAAGTACTATTGCTTGATAGTTAAATGAAGAAAGAAAACTATGGACAGGTAACGTGTGTGTGGTATAGTTCATATGTAATGATAAGAAATGTAAATATATACTTTTTTTCTCAGAAAATGCATGTGGTTTTATGTTATGCTATATAGTGGACGATGATATTCTAATCACAGTTTTATGATCTATCGGGCGAGATCTTATGCAATGTCTCGAATGTTTCGGAGAGAGAATGTTAAAAAGTGCACTGTGAAATGAATAATGTAATGGAATTGAATTTTGAATGTAAAACAAAATACTGACACTGCATAAGGCATCATTAATCTTAAAAGTAGTGATGATAGTTCATATTGACCTTGATATTGTATTTGATGTACATTTAAAGGGAAAAAAGGTTTAGATTCATTTGAGCAATGCCTAAATGATATTGAGTGGACTTTAATATGTTTTTTCTGATTTCAACTCAACGGTAATTTAAAGGAAAACAACTGCATTTGATAATGGTGTGTATCAATTCACAATATGCATTGATAGCATATTTATGTTTTCAAAAAAATGAATTTAAAAACAGTAAATTTCTAATTTATTATTTAGCAATAATGGTCACATGTTTGTAATCTTTCAGTTATGCTTGTGTGGTCGTATGATTGCTAATTTGACATTTTGAGCTTATTATTACCCATCATGCTCAGCTTCTAGCCTTTTCGTAGATTGCTTGTTATCACCTGAGCAAAATCCAAGTCTTCCATAGATTTCTTAGAGCCTTTCACTGTATCATAGAATCATTGAAATTATATGTGCCTCTCGGAAATAAGAGAAGAAGAAAAAATGTTGAAAATGATGAGCATAGTCTTGGCTATCTTAAATAAGGACTGAAAATATATCAAATAATGTATAATCATGTTGTGACGTAAGATATTTGATCGTGCATCATGTTGATGCAAAACCAAAGTGAACAGTCTTTTAGAGTGCAGTGATTAATGAAAAAAAATGTTAAAAATCCAAAAAATCCTTCATGGTGTTTTCTCTAACGCAAATTACAATAGAAATGCTTTTACTGTCTTCCAATTTCACCTTTTTTCCCCTCTTCAAATCGTTAAAACTGTGTATGTTTTATGTGGTATAAAGCCCATGAATTAACTGATGATTGGAGAAATCTGCGAGATGATGGGATTTATTTTGTGGGGAAGACATAGCTTAAACACCTTGCCTTATCCAAGTATGTAATTCAATGTTTCAGTAGGAATTTTTTCTCAATAGGATTGGGACAAATTTATAATGGTTTTAAAAGAGGAAATATTTACAAATTCTACACATTTTGAGAACACCAGCAATATTTTATTGTTTTTTGATTTTATGCTAATTTATTGTCACCTTTGTATAAGAAAGTGCTTTCACTATTGGGAAATAAAGCATGCAATCTTTTAGGCAACCATTTTTTGAAAAAGTCTACCTGTATTCTTGCTTTTCAGATTGAGGGGAAACAGTGTCTCACTGGGAACAGTTAATATCAAGAAAAAACAAGTGCGAGAGAGAATATGTGTGTATATGGTACTTATATATATATGATATAGTGAATATAGTGGCCACTTAAAAACATTTTTTACTGTATTTATTTCTGTTTCTTACTGTGAACCAATGTTTTCAGGGATGAGAGAGAGAAATTGGCCAAAAGGAGGAAGATTAAATGGGGGTCTGGAAAACTTTGGAGTATATTTATGTAAAAAGGACACGTCTTTCCTTGCATTTACATTCAAAATTTGAGAAATTGAGAAATATTTGTTACCCTATTTTGCTTAAATGGACTCTATAACATTGTTCAGACGAGAGTAAGATGCTGCTAAAGTAGTGAGACCTATGCTAGATGTACAATTAATAATAATCTGAAATTATGTTTTTTTAAAGGTTTTTTTGCCCCCGTCTTGAAATCTCGAAATTGGCGGAAAATCCACCCCACCCCTTCTCTCTCCCTCTCTCACCCTCTCTCATCCCTCTCTCTCTCTCCCTCCCTCTAGCCCCTTTCTCCCTCTCACCCACCTCTCTCCCTCATTACCTGTAGATATCACTGAACACTATTCACAACCTCCACTTCTTACCATTCCTTTTTAGTATAGCCTCCCAAGCAAAATATGCCACACGTCTACATTTTAAATCAAACACCTCTAATGACTCCACCACATTAGCTCAACAACAAAAATACTCTTAGTGCAAGCAACAAATAGTTTGGTTCACATTATATATTTCGATATAATCTGCTTTATGTACAAAAATGATTGAAAATTGTAACAATATTTATAAACACAAAAAATAAATTCCATAAAGACACAGATTTCCTTTGAGAATACACCTCATGTAGTGACGCCTTAGGAAAGGTCTACAGTAGCATGTGATCATACTTGATATACTATAGACAATAATTACTGAATGCTCACTATTGGGTTGTCATCAAAGATCAAGACCAGACCCTACTGCTTATAAGACATTATAATAGCATAATGATAAATTCATATTATTGTGCTATAATTGTAATTAGAATAATATTATAATTACTGTTAATTATAGTAATATAATCATAATATGATGATCTAATTTGACTAATATCAATTAATGCAGATTTTATGTTGATGTCGCTTGGTCGTTGGGCCTACAAATGTTGTTTATTTCAATAAAAATCAACAAAATCGTCATTATTATCAATTGTAATGAAAATTGATCTTTGATATATGACCTCCCTCATATCCGACAGTAATACTGATTGCATATTTGCTAAATGTTATAAAAATTCTACCATGAAATGCATTGCATGGACGAAGTATCGCATCAATTCATTGCAGCAGATTAGAATGGACGGCATCTTTAATTAAGACAGATTATACTGATCATATCTGATGACAGAATATAAATACAAGGCTGAACATGATGCTGCATGTATTAAATACACAAACACAAAATTCAATTATACTTGGATGCTTTGATAGACGGCATACTGAACGTGGAAGAAACATGGACGGAATCTCCAGAACTTGGTAAGAAACTTGACAACAAACGGACGAAGTGCTGTGTCGTGACAAAAGTGTAATGCTCGTAGTAAACTCAATGCACGACTGTAGAGGCCTATATGCACAATACGAAAAAAGCAAAAGCACCAACTTTGTACAGTATTGAACGTTTTCACTGTTAACACCACTTTTCATATAAAAAGACTCTATTCAGAATACAGTTTATGTCATCAAAAGTGCACTTTGAGAGAGGTGACATAAAGTAAGGACCAACTCGGTCTTATGGTTTTTAGAACAAGGTGTGTATATATACATGTTGGAAAAGGGAACAAATGAATATGGAGCTCATACATGTTGCACATTGTATGCCGAGAGCCAGAAGGGCATTAACAGCTTGTAAACTGATTCGGGTTAACGCCCCTCTGACATGCGCTTGAAGATGAGCAAAAGCATGAAATACATATCTTTTTTATTGAAGACTGTTTTCAAAAAATGAACAAACTGTTTTAGAGGACCTGCCTCTGTAATGTCTTGGACTTTATTCATGATGAAGAAAAAAAGAAAGAAATGGTTTGCCAAACAGGAACCTCACACTGTTTGTTGTTTGACTAATACCTCATTCTTTCAAAGTCATAGTTTAAGACCACATTTCTGTGCTTACATGACACGCAATGCACGTGAAGGTTCTAATATACATTGCTGAAACTTCGCATGTAAATACATATTTTGTGTCTTTCTTCAGCCCCAACTCCCCCCACCTCCCTTCAGTGTATAAGGGACAATACTTCTTTTAATCAGACTTTCAATGTCCATGTTTTATCTTTTCATAACCTACTATAGTCTGTAGACCATTTGTGTACTGAAAGCCAGAAGTTCATTGACCCTATGTAAGAGTAAATATAAATGTGACTAAACACCCCTTTGGCTCTGAGCAGACGGTCTTCTCTGTCATATTACCATGGCAAGAACCCATTACACTTTGCCACTATACATTATAGTAGCACAGTCCTGCAGAAGAAAGGTTGCGTAAATATATCCCCCTCCCCCTCCCCTGCCCCTTTACCTTTATTTTTTCTTCTTCAAAATACTGAACTGAGATACAGAATCATCATTCTTTTTCCACTTCATCTTTCCAGCATTATTTGCAATTTTTCTCTCTTTATTTTGGTCAAAATACATGCAATAGCAACTTTAAAAAACAACTTGTTCCACCGAGCCCCTACAATGCCGTCACTACCATATGATGTCCATTTGCAACTTCCCTATACAGTGACGTAAAGTTCTTTTCAAGATTTAGGCACAGATTCCATCTTTAATACAATATGCCATTTTAAGTCCAGATACTTTCTCAATGGCACAGAGACAAAAGGTCCTATATTCCCAGTACGAAAGCTTGTTGGCCGAGTGCTTGTGATTGGGACCGGTGGAGTTCCAGTTGAGGTGCTATGGGGTTGTTGAGGGTAGCGTTGAAGGTGCCCTTCAGGACCGTGTCTTGCATGAGTGGGCTTAACTGTAAGATGAAAGAAGAAAATTCAAGTGAAAATAGTGATTACATTCAGATCTGACGTTGATAAAAAATCAAATAACAATCATTTATCATATTAAAAGAATTAACACTACATAAGTTTGATCGGGGTGTATTTCTTGTTACTCTATATCATAGACTACATTGTAAGATTGACTATATTACATGAGATTTCTTATCAATGATATTAATTTACTTATAAATTTAAACTACAGGTGAAAATGCACTTTCTTTGACTTAAAAAATGTTCCATACCTCGTAGGTTCCTGGGCCAGGGTTATCGTTCTTTCTTAATTCTCTGAAACGCTGGTCCTTCCCAACAAGCAGACTGAGTTTGACTGTGTCCTTGGATGCTGGATTGTATGTACCAGGACCTGTAATCGAATGTGATAAGAATGGTTAGGGGTGAAGTTCTTAATGAAATGAAATTGATGTTTTGCTTTTATGTATGTTCAGGATATCTTCATTGTCATCGTCATCGTTATCACCACCATCATCATCACCACCACCATCAACATCATCATCACAACCATCAAAATCACCACCATTACCAGCACCATCATCACCATCATCTTCAGCATCACTATCATCATCACCCCCACCATCACCATCATCATCTTCACCAAAGTAATTATCTTCATTATCATCCTCATCAATAGCGACAACATCAACATCACCACTACTACCACCACCATCAGCAACCCCATTATCATCACTGAAGCACTCACCTGGATTAGAAGACATTGGTTGTTCAATGATAACATCTCGAGGTGGGGCAAAACGACGGGTGGACGACATGAAAGAGCCCTTCTTCCTCTTACCGGCGTGTGTGCGGGGCGGGGCTGGTTCCTTCTTGCCCTGGGACAAGTCATGTGACGATCTCACCTCGTACGAGCCGGGAGGAGGGTTGTCCTGTAAAAACGATGGTTTAATAGTCATGTTAAAGTTTTGCTTCAACTGCATGACAGAGGTTTTAAAAGACTTGGAATATGTGAGAAAAGTTTAAGTTATGGATCATATAAATCTATTATTGAAATCTTAGCAATCCTTTTGATTCTATAAGCCCGAGAATCAACGAGAGATCAGTCATCTGTGTCAAAACTCAGACACACTACTGATACAAGTAAATCTGAACCAGAGCTGGTCTATATCAAAATCATGTAATAAGTAGTCTTCTCAAATCCTTTTTTAATTAGACAATGTGTTCTGTGTTATGTGTGGAAAAGCACTAGGAACAAAAAGAAATCACTTTGAATACAGTTGCCTCTCTCGACCCAGGTATAGGTTTTTTTTTTAATTCTTCATTATGCATGACTTCCGGAGATGTATGTAATTAAACTGGTTCATAATTTCACAAAAATCATGGGGACAACGAATGATCTGCATTATATAAAAACACAGATTATCATCTTCGATCGCAACACACCTGTATCGTAACCGGAGCTGGCGATGTCAACCGGTTGCTCTGAGAAGCAAAGTTGGCCGACATGTTGGAGGTGTATCGACTGTACTGGGGGGTTTCTTTGGGTTGATAATGGGATGGACCGGGCTGGGACGAGTCCTGGCGCTTGGTGATGGGTTTTATTCGTACTGACGTCGACCCGAACGCTCCTCTCCTCGTGCTCTCGATGTAAGCCTTCCTCATGCTGCTGTCGGCAACGCCAGGGAAGCTGTATGACCCAGGACCTATAGTTTGAGAAGTTAGGTGAGAGGAGATTGTGTGATTACATTTTTCAATGATGTCTTCTGTACTGTTTAATAATTAAATTCCCTAAATATTCTCACTACTTCACACAGAATTCCCTCCTTAGAGATATTCTCTACTCAGAAGTTTATTTCAAGCTAAACTTGCGATCCAAAACAGTCCGGAATAGAAAATGGTTGATGCTACCTTTAACATAACATCCCAGTGAATCATTCTCTCTCGCAAGAAAGAAGTCTATTTTACCTGGAGTTTTTTTGATGTGTGGTTCTGGTACAAATCTCACAGCCGTCTGTCCAAAAGGTCTTCTCTTTAGCCCTCTGAGTTTATTGGTTGCCTCCAGGGCGTGGCGAGGGTCTTTATAGGAACCAGGGGCGGGGACGATGTTCACCTTCTCTTGGAATCTCTGAAAAAGATAAAAGTGGGATGGAGGATTACATGGAGTGGCAATCTAGGATGTACAATATTGTGATAATTGTACAACAAAATTGCTTAGTGGTCAAATGTCACATTTATAAGTGTTTTGTTGCTGTTGTTGTTGTTTTTTACCCCTTATTCTTGATTATTCCAACTCTAAGATTGCCAATAACTACCCCCTTTTCCATACTGCCACAGGGAGGTACGAATTCCTGGTCAACGCTACAGAAGAAAATGTCTTCAGCATTGAATTAAACTAGTGGCAGCGGTGGGATATTTTTTACATCCAGGCCCTTTTTCACAAAACGTGTTCTCAATAACAAGTTATGATGATTGATATATGAGCTCGGAAAAGGATGAACGAAATCCTGGCCTTTCTAACAATTCTTACCTTGGCTTGTGAGAGGAAAGGAGGATGTTCCACCTCCAACCCTTCTGTGTTGACTGCTGGAGGTCTCTTGTCAAACTGACTGTTGATTGTGTATTTACCAGGGCCTGGAACAGCCTGTTATGGGAAATAGAGGAAGAGAAATGTTTACAAAATACCAGGCACATCCAAAAGATTACGTCAAAAAACTAACAGAATAGTCTGGCCTAACAAACATTAACTGATAGAGGGAATATCATTACTTGAGGTTTATGCATGTCCAAACTCCAGTATGGCTACCAAATGAAGGCAATTATGAACTTTAACCTTCAATTTTTAATGTACATGTATGGGATATCATCTCTGACTCGCCACAAGAAGATTGTCCTTATTTGATTCATGACAATTTTTTCATTCTTCCTATCCCCAAATTCTTGATCATAGTGTGTAAACCCAAAACTAATAATAATAAAGTGCAGTTTACTGTTAAAAGTACTTTAACCTGCAGTTCCCCTTAAATAAATCATCAACATTTACTTTGATTTTTTGTTTTTTGTTCATTCCATGCAATAATGTGAAAAGTTAAACAAGTCATAAATTGAATATTCATGACAAAGCATTACCATTACAATACACCAAACATTTGTTTCCCTTAGTTCCAGAATTCGAAACAACGCCTTTTTTCAATGACAAATGACAAAAATCAGCGACAAATCTGCTGATAACCAATCAGAAGCAAGGATTTCAGTAGCTTATAACAAAAAACTGTCATTTGTCACTGATGACAAGTTTTGTGAAACTCCCCCCTGTTGATGCTTCAGACACTTTGAAAAATAAAACAGCGGTAATCAGAACCCTACCTTCTTTGTTTCTCCTTGTACAATGACTTCGTGGTAACGAGGAATCCTTGCCTCAAACGCGCTGGTCCCGCTCTTCGTGATGGCTGTATTAACGTTCTCTACGTCAGCCTCAGGTTTGCTAAACGGGTCGTACTCTCCGGGCCCTGGTCCTGCTTCTCCTCGGAAATCCATTCTTGCTGCCGTCAGGTTCCCAAAATGGACTCCCTTGTACTTGGCAGTTGCTTTTGTATCGCCCTGCGAACAAGAAACATAACAAAATTAGGATGAGATAATATTGACATTGAAGTTTGAGTTGTGCTTGACAGCAAAACTGTACACAATGTTTAATCTCTTCTGAGGCGTCAATTAACTCACATACATTGTACATGTAGATGAAAGAACCGAATGGCTCTGCACAGATAAATTACATAACACTGTAGTCTGCCAAATACACCAACAAGACCTGCTGTTTTCAGAATTACTTTAAAAGGATATGTTCAAACAAAATATTTGTCATCCTAAAATAGGCAAAAATGTGCAAATTAAAGACAAATTAATTATCATTGCACATATCTAAATCATGTGCACTAATCCTGTAGTCAAATGTAGTCCTCTCATGATTTTATACACATACATGTAGCCTCTATGATCGTGTAAATTGATGCCTAAAAAAACAGGCTACACCTGTTATCACTGACAAACATATACAAAGTAAACATATATTACAACTTCTGGCTAAACCAAGTACAATCAACCCTGTCTATTAGGCCTGTTGAATGGAAACAGAAAAGTGACCATTATAGACAAGTGGCCTTTATAGACAAGTTCTATAAACATACA
>BEXV01000872.1:89158-133553 GCA_003118195.1 Hemicentrotus pulcherrimus | reverse complement strand
ATTGTCTTCGTTCTAATGAGGTAGAGTTCAACGGTTTCTTCGAATTCGGCCTGTTTTTTTTGTTTTTTGTCTTAACTTTGTTCTCATCTGTACTTTGATCAGATTTCTTCTGGATATTTCAGAAACATAAGCATTGGTTCTAATTTGTTAAAGCTTTTTTTCTTCTTTCTATCTCACTTTATTTCCCGATACTTGTAAAAATTCTGCCAGCCAGACGATATTGTATACCGTATTTTGTTTGCGTGATTTCTGGTATGAAAAAGCTGCCGGTAGGACAATACCTTTTATCAGGTTTAATGTAGGCGTGTGGACGTGTGTGTTTGTTTGGATGGGTGAGGAAATATGGTGTGTTTCTTTAACTATCAGTAAAATAAAACGAGTGATGAAAGTCAGGAAACCGGTTGTTTTCTCATCAAATTAAAAATGGCATCGTTTCTTTATGTATTTTTGTTGAAAATCAATATTTTTAACTATCGAATATTCAGGATAACTCTTCCAGGCCACAGTCGGGGATGTAGTTGTACCAATAGAGATAGCAGGCCAGTGGCTCAACTTGAAATATATAAATAGGCCTAACTTGTGGGTGAATTTACATTCAATACATGAGAAGTATAGTGTGAACAAATTACATCCTAATAGACATTCATTGATTTTATTTTTCAATATACATACGCAATAAATGTGGTTAGGAAAAACAAGAATCCCTTTCGTCTCTCTCTCTCTCTCTCTCTCTCACACTTCCCTCTGACACACACCCAAACACACGCGCACACGCTATTTCGCACACACCTTTGATATTAAATTAAACCCTTGAACACTCACTTATTCTTCCTTTCATTTGCTCCGCTTAAAGACATATAATACTCTCTTATCTTTCACAACTATACAATTTCTCTTTCTCCCTTCGTCTTTTTTCTCTCCTCTTTCTGCCTCTTTCCTTACATGCTCATGGTAATAGAACAACAATTCTCATAATGCTCTGTCCTCTTTGATTGTTCAAAAGATCATATAAAAGATCAAGCCTTTGTGACTGCATTGACTTATTATGTAGCTACGTAAGCAAGACACAAAATGCTGATTATTATGGTTCATTCAAATTCATTTTTATTACTGTCAGGATGAATCACTGTGCCGTAGAAAAATTACAAACACACCATGCAAGAAACAACTTTGCAAATGTGATAACAAAACTGTAAGTATAAGTTAAGAATTTGATTCTTTGAATCATTTTCAATTTTTGTGTAAGATGCTCAGAAATTATAAGATATGTAGGGAACGACAATTATTCAAAAAAATAAAAGATACAAAAAATATTCACAAACTAAGACAGCTGCGTTTATAACCAGAAGCTAAACAAATGCATAAATATGTGCTATGCAGTAAAACGACATCTCTACATATTGCCTTTCATTTCACTCGACACATGGTCGGCTGTTCTAAAGTAGCATAATTATAAGTGTCTGTGAGAAAAACAAATAGAAACATTTCTGATTTCATTGTAAAAATGATGTCTATCAAATAACAACCTTAAAATACACCAGCAACAGTTTTAACAAAATGTATTGTATACGTTGGTGCTGGAGAAATTCAAAGAATTTTTTTCCTACACAGCATCTGTCAATATGTAATGGTTACCATACTGGTTATTCTATAAAGGAATCAATGCAAGATACTTGCATTTCTATCTAAATGTATAAAACAAAAAGTTGTAAAGAATATATAAATATATATATATATCTTCAATAGAATGGGAATAACAGAGAGTAAAGTATATATCGACCCCGATTGTCGCCGAACAGAGCAAGTTTTATTCAGGTTGGACATTCGCAAGTCAATGACCACACTCTACGTCAGTTTGATCCCAAACTGCCATTATTCTTTGACCAATTACTGGACCAGTGTTATCTCATCCAGTGCCGGCTTGCCAGTTCGTATCGACGACCTGAAGCGAGGGACGAGGCAGGCGAGGCCAACAAGGAGGAGGAGGATGGTGATGACGAGGATGAAGCAACCGGTGAGGAAGGCCCAAGACATCCAGGTCTGGTTCTTGATGATCTGCTGTAGCTCTTTGGTCGTTTGCTCATCGGTGAAGGACTTCATAACCACTGCAATGAAAATGAGTATGTATACAATGTCAAACAGAGCTAAGAGTGTCAGTTACAAAAAAGATACACGGTCTTCTAGTTATTTTAATTGCATGCTGTGAAAAATTTGACATCACGTGTCAAATGTCGTCTCGTTACACTTTCCAATCTTAAGACTTAGATGTGTGGATATATTTATACAAATGATTTGATACAATGTAGAAACAGCATATTAATGTAGAGTTATAAATGACTTGCAATTCAATTTAACAGCATCATGGTGCAAAAGCAGTTTGATAACCCTGTGAAAAAACAGTGCCAATTATTTGTACAAAATGTTCAATGTGTACTGTCTCTACTACAAAAGTACTTGAACTCCCTATCATCACTATGGTCATGCTGTGATGCATATGTGCAGTTTCCTTGCGACCAACTTTTCATTCCTGAGAAACAGAATCATTTAAGGGGTCTAAGGTTCACAGGTCTTCCACATTATTACTTTGGTCAAACAGTGTCGCCTATTGTGAAAACCGTGTAAGTGAAGTGTCGTGAGTTTGTCAACACTATGAAAGTGTTTCAATTGTTACTTTGGTAGCACTGTGATGCAGAAATACTGTTCAGTGTGTAAAAGTAGTGCAAATAATATTAACACAGTATTTTCAATGTGAAAAGCCATACTGCTGCATACACAAAGATTGTCTGTGAGACCACATTATGTAAACTGATACTAGACTCCTCACATCATATCTAGGTTAGAAAGCTTTGTCATAGTTATTTATTGAATAGTTTATCAAATTCTGTGGTTCCTTAGGATTAGCACATTTCGTCGCTGTTTTCACGAAGTGACGGTAGTGAAAAAAAATTGCATTCACTTTGCATTACGATTTTCCTCACTACCGTCACTTCGTGAAAACAAGGACGATTTGTGTGCCTGTAAAATATTGTGTAGATGTGTTTATTTGTGTAATGTAGTTTCTTCTGTTGATTAATTTGACTCGGTATCAACTTTTTATTTTGTTCTCTCTCTTCCAGGGGCATTCCTCATATTAGCATTTGCTTTTCTATTGTCCTTTCCATATTCCATACTGTACTTTGTATTATTGTTAGTATGTTTTTATGGTAATGGTTTAAAAAGATATCTTGAATCGTTAGTATCACTGCTCCTAACTGTATTTACATTCGTGTGTGCAACACAGTGAAATTGTCAGGACTATGACAAGATTGCTTACTCTTTTCACAGTATCGGCCGCTGTATTCCGGTGCACAGTCGCAGATGAAGGAGATGGTGCTCGCACGAGGGGTATGTCGGCATGTTCCATTGCTACCACAGGGGTTGGGCTGGCACGGGTCGAGGACCACAATTTCTGTAAAAAGTTATATAGCAGAAACTGGCATGAAGTTTTGAGCTTCAGAATAGTGTAATGATTTGATAATGAAATCACTTTTAGTCGCCTACTGATTTTCCTTTTCTTTGTAATGAAAATAACAAGCATCTGCAGAAAGGAAATTTGTCTGGGCAAATCTTATGCAATCATTCTTAGGCCTTATTTCATATAATACATGTAGTTCTAAACATGTGATCTGAACTCCATAGAAAGCACAGATACCTCAACCAATAATATTTTATAATTTGCAGAACTCACCATTCTCGCAGAGTGGTCCAAAGAAGCCTGGTTTGCAGATGCACCTGTTGTTATCATTGTGATCCTTCTTGCACAGGCCATCATTCAGACAAGGACAGTCTTCTGCAAACAAAGAAGGTGTAAATGTGTTTATTATATTGATATGTCATCTTAATATCAACAATAATCATCATAAAAGTTGGTTCTTGGACAACGATAATTTCTTTCAGACACTCCTGGCCCTCATTTTTATTACCCGTCTTTAGAATGGCTGCCATTAAGGTGCTCTAGCATTTCCAGAAATTGCGTACAGCCAGGTACCTCACCTGGATCAAGTACATATGCCCATGCAGATTAACGTCTTGCCAAAGGACATTAGTGCCGCGACATGATCTGAACCGCGAACCAAGAGATCCACAGTTTGGTGACATATCCAATATACATTTAAACCTCCACATTTTGCATATTACAAATATATATCCATTCATAACGTGAGAAAGTTAATATTCACATGCTGAAGAATCAGTAAAGCAAGACAAAAAAATAAAGAAGTCTTACAGGGTAACAAGAATACGGTTATTTTTTATCAATTTGAAAATTGCTCAGTATTCCCAAACATTTAATTTTCCAAGCTTAATTTTGCTGACACAAAATCACTCTTTTTGTGTTCTTCTTCTCGATCATATTATAAGCCATCCATCATTCAAAGGTTTTCGAACTATATCAATACATACCAGCCATAGAAATACTGTCAGCACCCCTTCGCTTCCTTCCAGCAACTATAGAACAAAAACAATAGGAAAACAATTTAAAAAATAAATTTGTTTTCTTTACCATAGCACTGTTGTACTTCTGGATAGAAATTTTTCAAGGACATGATATTATCATTTGCTGCGTGATCTAACATGAAGCTACAAAAAGTAGTATGTTTAACTAAATTTGGAACCAGACATTTAAATATTTTGAATCTAAGTTCAGGATTGAATAAATGCAAATTTCCAAACACTCATGATCCTATTTGTTAACATTGCCAAAGTGATAAATGCTTCTAACATTCTTTTACTTTACATATTTATGGATGAAAGAATACGAATCAATCTAGATAAAACTTTCGACCACTCTTTACAAATGAACTTTGAATCTATCATGGCATTTATTAGGAACAGTTAACACAATATGAAAGTGCAGAGACAGGTGAAAAGGCAAAAAACTCATAGTGACAGAAAGAATGGACCAACAAAGCTAGAACACAAGAAGATCCTAAAGACATGGAAGATGGAGGGGCTGTACGTATGGGATTGCAGCAAACATGGGAAAGAGATAAAGGTTATTAACTTGTTTTGGTATTATTCCTATCCTAAATAATGATGTGTATGACTGTGTTTGATGATGCTTATGCATGTTGAAAATTAAAAGAAGACTCTATGTAGGCCTGACGTAAACATATGCATTGGGTGAAATGGCTACTTAGGGTCGACTAATAAATTATCCTTCCCCGATCTGCTTCGTACCTCCCCCCGGTGGTGCTATATCTGTCAGAAAAGATTGATCTTTCAATCTCAGCATAAACAGAACAAGAACATCCATTAAAGATGAAAAAAAGGACTTCTTTCATACCATAAATTAATAGTTCAAACAGACCAAAGTATGAATGCCTTTTTGGGTGCATGAACTACAGAAGCAAAACATGATAGATATTTGTAATTTTAAGTGCAGTAGGTATTGCAGAGTGCTTGTATGGGTCATGAACTTCTTTTTTTTTTACCCTTTTAACCATGAAAGCAGTACCTGTGTTACATGCTTCAGATTTTAAGTGTGCATTGGGCACTAATAATAAGGGAATGGGTTTAATTTGATTTTTACATTAAAAGAGGCAAATAAATAATTTCAATTCCTAGGGAATGTGTATGTTTTGTGTAGATCTTGTAGAATTCACTAAAATTACCCTAACATATACTTTTTCACAACCAAATGTGGTTGGGTTCCAAAGATATAAACTTTTTAATAAAATGGATAAAATGGATAAGAGGAATTGAAAGCTATAGAAGGAAAACAATACAGGGAAAATAGAGTTAGAGAGAGAGAGAGAGAGATTGAGAGAGAAAGGGAGACGAACCGAAACAGAGTGAGCTAATAAAACAGAGAATTTTACACAACACATCAACCGAATTGAATTGACAGCAATAAGCACATAACTATTTTCACAAGACCATGTAGTATGCAATGTCTATCAAAATGTCATCTAGCAGGTTCAAGGATTGAATTGATGATAGAGATTTAAAAAAAAAACGAACATCTCCCACAAACAGATTTTATTTCCTGGTTCACAATTGATGTTTTGAAGGATTTTGCATTTATATGGCTAAGGGTCCTGAAGAAAACTGTCAATGTCTTACTATCAAATAGGATGGTACTTTGGGAAAGTTTATGTATCTAGATTTAAAGCTTTGTTTTCAAACAAAGGTGAGGTGATGAACATATCAAGACACACTGCACCCACATTCAAGCATACTGCCATACAAACTGCATTTCAAACTATCAAAAGTACAAACCAATCCTTAAGGTAATTTTTGGCTCTTTATTTTTATTCTATTTTTGCGTTCGTTTCATATGAAAAGCGCACCTTGTGGTAAGCAGAGATACGTGTCAGCACTGTAGAAGCATTGTTCGTCCGCGGGACAAGGGTTGCTGTCACATGGTGTGCTCACTGAAATTAGGGTACGGAAAAAAATTGAGAAGTAATGTGGCAAAAATTAAGAATTAATGTGGCAAAAATATTGCAGGAGAAAGTGGAAGGATAAAATCTGCTTTTAACGTATTCCAGTAGTTCAGGCATTTGTCATAAACGATACTATTTCCCATCAAATTTAAAGACTTTTAAAAGCAGCAAATGTAAAGCCACTAAAACCCCAATAAAGCACATATTTCCAATTTGAAAGGATTAGTAGTGTTGTTTATTTCATAGAAATAGGGAATAGGAGCTAGCTGATAGTACAGTAATGACAAATCTGCATGAGTAGATTTTAAAGAGTCTAAAATGAGGGTGAAGTTTATGACAGAAAATTACAAAAATAAACATAAACATGCGCAGAACAGTTTTATCTAGTATCAAAGTGTTTTAATAAAAGCAATCGAGACTTCTTGTCTTTAGTGTTTAGTGACAGGATTAAAACAAATATGAACATGGAACAAAGACAATGATTTATCTTGAACTTAGAAAGTCAAAGGGCATGTCCGACTAGGGGAAAATTTACCAAACAAAACGGTGAAAGTTTTTATCGAAATCGGCCCCCCCCCCAAAAGGAGAGAAAGTTATGGAATTTCAAAGTTTTGCTAATTTCATAAAATGGTGATATGTATCACCATGGCTGTATGCAAATTAGCAAATTGATTTCATCCCCTCACAATTCCCCATATATTTTGTTTAAGAAATATAAAGTTTGGGGGGATACACCTGTATAATATTTGTCTTTTACATTACAATTTTGCTTATACATGTATTCCATGAGGATTCCAGCCATGTTTAATAATCCCAGAGCAGAAACAATTATATCTTTTGGTCCAATTTATGTAAAAAGTGGATTGAAAAAAGTGAGGTGAGTATAATCATCAACTCACTAATTTGCATACAGCCTATGTAATACATACCACTGTTTTATGCAATTATACCAACTTTAAAATTCCATAACTTTTTTATTTGTCATACCTTTTTCGATAAAACTTTCACTGTTTTGACAGATTTTTCTGTTTAGTCAATTCAACTTGCAAATGGACCGGACTTCTTACATAGATTTCAATGTATAGGTTAACCCCTCAGCTATTTAATATGTAGTGTAATACAGAAGTTTGCAATGGTCATGCATGTGACACATCATTATGGTTGACATGGACAATAGACATGAACTCAAATGCAACATATCCCTTTAGACTATGACAGGAAAACTACTCTTGAGTCACATAAAAACAACTGTTCATGGAAATGAGACCCATAATGATTGATAACGCTTTAAAGAAATATAAAATCAATCTGCACTTGCAGCCACAGTCTCCATTCTTGACATCATGGTATCTACTGAAATTTCTACAGGGCTAAATACAAGCTCACGCATCGTTGTGCACGGATTCGTCAGGTTATATTAGAACAGAACATGTGTGCGGTATGAAACAATGTCTGCGAACAGAGTTTACAAGGTTTAACGGGTCCAATCAGGAAAGCCCGCAAAGTTCACAAACCTGTAACGACCACATCGAACTCGCAGGTGGCGAAGTTATTGCTGGTGTCGGTGAACCTGTAGACCACGGTAGTGGTGCCCACACCGAAGCTGGTCCCTGGTGCATTGGTCCTGGTCACAGTCACGGGGGAGTTATCAGTGGCGGTCGGTTCCACCCAAGTGGCAACCTGTGACCCATCGAGCCCAATGTCGGTGATGAAGAGGTCGAGTGGGCAGTCAGAGATGACAGGATCAGTGTTGTCAGTGTTACTGGTTACTGGAGATGGGGAAAGAGAAGAAAAGGATTATTTTGTTGTCCTCTCAACTGAATATCATCACTAAAACACTGAGCAATCTTTACATGGCACTTTATATGGCCTTACGTCTTACATGGTACACACTTTAATCAAATAAATTGAACCAAAACATGCAAAACATCTAGTGAAGAGATTTAAGTTAATCAACTTTGCTCCTTCGATTTTCTTAAGACTCTTCTATTGAGATGTTTTGTTTCTCAGTTCAATCTTAGGTTGTCTGATTCACACTCTGTAATTGGTCAATAGTGTCCTAGATCCCAAATAAATATCTATTTTTTTAAATATTTATAACATTAAGCTGCACTATGATGACGACTATAGTGTTGCTGAAGGTACATGTTTGCTTTTGTCTAGATGATTTGTGTCTATGATCTATCATCCCTGCATTCCTGGTAACTACAAATGGATGTTGTCTTCTATTGTTGTTAATCTATCACTTGAATCTTTCTTCTACGGTGGTGAGACGGTCTCCATGATAACTGCAAATGAGGCTAGGTTGAAAAGACAAACACCAACATAAAGAGATACAGGTTTGACCAAAAACATGATCAGCAATATTGAATTAATCCCAAAAAGAAAAGAAAACAGAATATCGTAAGAATAAGAATAAAAACATACAAATACAATGTTTTAATGGACAAAAACTGAATATAAATTGAATACAAAGGAAAATATCAAATTAAAAAGGAAGTTGAGACAGTTCCTAAAATAGAAAGTGAGCAAAGGACAATGTGCAACCTATGTGAGAGAAACTATAGTTAACACAAATTGAGGCTGTAAAATACCTAGTGGTGGAGGAAAAGAGGAAAAGATAAAGATCACACAATAACCATGACGATTCAATGAATGAGAAAAACATGTATGGAAATTGGAATTTCTAGTACGCTTTACAAATGAACATATTGCAAATTGGTATCTCAAGCTAAAATAAAACGGAAATGCATTCTTTGAATCTATCATGGCATTTATTAGGAACAGTTAACACAATATGAAAGTGCAGGGACAGGTGGAAGGCAAAATAAAACTCATGGTGACAGAAAGAATGGACCAACAAAGCTAGAACACAAGAAGATCCTAAAGACATGGAAGATGGAGAGGCTGTACGTATGGGATTGCAGCAAAAACTGATTTATTTTTTTTTAAAGGTTTTAGGCTACGTTATCATCTACCTTAGATAACATATACAATAGTTTATGACGTGTATACTATCCTTCGTCATGAAACATATGACATTAATAATGGGTATGATTTAGAATTAGATTATGTAAATGATTTTCCAAGTATCATTTTATTCGCTGGACATAAAAAGGGATCTATTGAATACAACATGTTAACATTTTGTTCCAATCAGGGAGGCTGTTTGGGAAAACCAGTTGGTAGCACATAATGACTATGCACATTTAAAAAAAAATTTTTTATTATGAAGAAAGGCATAATATCAGTGTTCACTGTCAATATATGATGTACGGTTTCTATCATACACATGTTCCTTTTGAGAATTCTCTCCTATTCATTACTATTAGTTAGCATTAGACCAGCATGAAATAATTAGCATTTTGTATATATTCGTAGCCATGTTGACCTTTTTTGTTCAAGTTCTTTTGGAAATTAAAAAAAAAAGGAAAAAGAGGTTAGTCGAATCATACTCACAAACAACGACATTAAATGTGCACTGTGAAAAATTGCCTGAACTATCAGTGAAGGTATATGTAACGGGGGTGACCCCGATAGAGAAAACGGCTCCTGGTGAGGCTGTTGACTCTACCGTCACCATCCCCCCTGTAGCATCACTGGCAGTCGGCTCGGTCCACATGACCTGCAAGCTGGACGTGCCCTCGGCAACGGTCTGAACGATATCACTCGGACAGCCAGCAATTGTGGGCAGAGTATTATCAGATACTGGCAGAAAAGAACGTTCATAGTTTATGATGGAAAGTAATTACGATTGTGTATTCATGTTATGTTATATAGAGAAATGCTGATGTATACATAGGAATTATTGCATTGCTCATAAACTGATATTCACCGTGCTGTATCCAGTGAGAAGTAGAAGATAGTTGACAGATAAGAAAGTTAGAATTAAAGTTAGAAGTAAATTTAGAATAAGGAATATTTTTTCCAAAAGATTAATTTGAAATGTTTTCTCTTCCAGCTGAGAAAAAGAGGAAAAACCACACTCCAATATAAATAATAAGCAAAGATCATTAGAGGTATTTTAAAGAAAATTGGATGCACAACAGAACATAAAATAAAAAAGGAAGAACTTCATTTTGATGTTTTCAGATAGCCCTTTCACTCTGGTAGAAACTTGAAGTTTGGGATGGAACTCGTTCAGGACCTGTTTAATAAAATTCAAACATTTATTTAAGAGAATGAAAGAAAACTCTGAATATGATATGGGTCAATGTGGTCTTACCAACGTTAACATTGAAGATGCAGAAGGCATCATTTCCTGCTACATCTGTGAAGGTGTACCTAACCTCGGTTTCTCCCAGGTTGAACTGGCTTCCTGGGGCATTTGTTGTGATGAAGGACACAGCAGACACCGCATCAACAGCAGTGGGCTCGGTCCAGGACACGGCAGTGCTGGTGACTCCTGGAGTCACAAAGGCCGTGATATCCGAGGGGCATCCACTGATGACAGGAGGAGTGAGGTCACTGCTTGAAGCTGGAAGGGATAGAAGAGTCATACAGGTCATTTTCAATATTGGCCAAAATCCCTAAGAAAAATCAAGCACAGTTTTACATAGTCTATAGTCAGTCCCGATACGAACTGCATGAAACTGAAGCATGTGTCTATCTTTCTCCTTGCCTGATACATTTTGGGCAGAGGGCGACAATGACAGTACATTTCATTCCAGGAATAAGATTTATGATTTTTCATCAGTTCAAACATCCTAATTGAGCCAACACCCATACTGACTCACAAAATCAAACCTTACCAAACAGTGTGACAGTGAAGGTGCATTCATCAAAATTGCCAGAAGCGTCGGTAAAGGTATAAGTAACATCCCTTGAGGTTCCAGCAAAGAATGATGTTCCAGGATCTGCATCACGAGTGACCGTCACTGCGCTGGTTTCATCAACGGCAGTCGGCTCAGTCCAGGTCAAGGGAACGCTGGTGACACCAGCAGGGACTGTCAGGACGATGTCATTAGGGCAGTCACTGATCACAGGTGGTGTGTTATCAACAGCTGATTGGGCTGAAACAAAGGAAAACATAGTTTTACATTACATTACAGTTCACAATTATGTCATACTCCAGGAATATGTGTGTCACAATAAAAAAAGATGGGTTAGCTTCTCGTATTGCAAAGTGAACTAATGCTCTCGCTATCATTCCTATTTGGTACTGATGATTAATAAATGAACAGAACTAATATCCTGTATCACAAATTATTGGTTTTTGATTGATTGAGAGCTCTTCGAGTGACCAGAAATATTTCAAACATTTTAAGGTTGCTCTGAAAAAGAACTATTTTGGAGTACTATTAGGGATAATGACATTCTTATAACGATATGGAAATATATCTATACATTGGAATACCTATCTGAAATCAAATGTCAAAAATTGTACACAGCATTTCCAATCAAAGACATAATTTAGAAATCTATTTCAGTTAATAAAACTGATTACATACTGAATGGGGAAATATAGACATGAGAGTTAAATGCTTCCCTCCGCCAGGGGGCCTACCTGTGATGGTCACTGTGAAGAGACAGGAGGCATCGTTTCCAGCTGCATCCGTGAAAGTGTAGCTGACAAGGGTCGATCCAAGGTTAAAGTTGTCTCCTGGTTGTGCATCCTGAGAGACGGTGACAGCACTGGTCTCATCCACAGCAGTGGGTTCGGTCCAGACCACTGGAACACTGTTCACTCCGGAGCCGACTGTCAAGGAGATGCTTCCTGGGCAGTTGCTAATCACAGGGTCGGTGTTGTCAACGTTGTTCACTGTCAGGCAATGGGGATAAAGGACATTTTTTTTTTAATGAAATGGAAATATATCTTTACATTGGAGTACTTATCTGATATCAGAATGACAAACAATTGTACACAGCACTTTTTTGTAGTTTACAATGTCATGTCCCGTCAAATACACAATTTAGAAATCTATTTCAGTTAATAAAACTGATTATATACCGGGGGCTTGGAAATATGGACATGAGAGTTAAATGCTTCTACCCGCCAGGGGACCTACCTGTAATGGTCACTATTGGAAGATGTAAGGGATAGAAGAGTCATACAGGTTATTTTAAATGCTAGTCAAAATCCCTAAGAATTTGTACAAATCGAGCACATTTACATAGTCTAGTCAAAACCGATACAAACTGCATGAAACTGAAGCCTGTGTCTATATTTCTTCTTGCCTGATTCATGTTGGGCAGAGCTATAAGGCTACAATATGACAGTACATTTCATTCCAGGAATAGAATGTATGATTTGTCATCAGTTCAAACATTCTACTTGTGCCAACATGCACCCATATCTGTCTCGCAAAACCAAACCTTACCAAACAGTGTGACAGTGAAGGTGCATTCATCAAAATTGCCAGAAGCGTCGGTAAAGGTATAAGTAACATCCCTTGAGGTTCCAGCAAAGAATGATGTTCCAGGATCTGCATCACGAGTGACCGTCACTGCGCTGGTTTCATCAACGGCAGTCGGCTCAGTCCAGGTCAAGGGAACGCTGGTGACACCAGCAGGGACTGTCAGGACGATGTCATTAGGGCAGTCACTGATCACAGGTGGTGTGTTATCAACAGCTGATTGGGCTGAAACAAAGGAAAACATAGTTTTACATTACATTACAGTTCACAATTATGTCATACTCCAGGAATATGTGTGTCACAATAAAAAAAGATGGGTTAGCTTCTCGTATTGCAAAGTGAACTAATGCTCTCGCTATCATTCCTATTTGGTACTGATGATTAATAAATGAACAGAACTAATATCCTGTATCACAAATTATTGGTTTTTGATTGATTGAGAGCTCTTCGAGTGACCAGAAATATTTCAAACATTTTAAGGTTGCTCTGAAAAAGAACTATTTTGGAGTACTATTAGGGATAATGACATTCTTATAACGATATGGAAATATATCTATACATTGGAATACCTATCTGAAATCAAATGTCAAAAATTGTACACAGCATTTCCAATCAAAGACATAATTTAGAAATCTATTTCAGTTAATAAAACTGATTACATACTGAATGGGGAAATATAGACATGAGAGTTAAATGCTTCCCTCCGCCAGGGGGCCTACCTGTGATGGTCACTGTGAAGAGACAGGAGGCATCGTTTCCAGCTGCATCCGTGAAAGTGTAGCTGACAAGGGTCGATCCAAGGTTAAAGTTGTCTCCTGGTTGTGCATCCTGAGAGACGGTGACAGCACTGGTCTCATCCACAGCAGTGGGTTCGGTCCAGACCACTGGAACACTGTTCACTCCGGAGCCGACTGTCAAGGAGATGCTTCCTGGGCAGTTGCTAATCACAGGGTCGGTGTTGTCAACGTTGGCCACTGTCAGTCAAAAGGGATTATGAAATTCATAAATGATATGGAAACATATGTTAAATCAGATTGAAAAATAATTGTACACAATATTTCTTTATTTTTAATTATGTCATTTCCTCCAAAGAGTCCATGTCCATATTTATTGCAACTGCGCTGCTCATCTCAATACTTTATACATATAACTTTGACTTATTACCACTTTCATCCCTAAGGCTAAACAATCTGCTCAAAGTAAACCAGGTTGAACGGCTATTTAAGAAAATATCCAGCTTAATCAATAGTGTCTATACATTGATCTATACACGAGGCACACTGTCACGTAATGAGCAGGACATGCATGTTTGTTTTTCTCAAAAGTGTGTTGCATCACAAGAACAATTAGTTCAATTCATACTCACTGATAAACATACTGATAAACTATACTGATAACTATACTGATAGACATGCTGTCCAATCATGGCAACAAAACAAAAAAAAATCATGATCCTTTTGACAACTCATTGGTTGATCAAACCATTTCTTACCACTGATAGTGATTTGGAAACTACATGTGGCAAAGTTTCCTGCAGCGTCAGTAAACGTGTAGCTGACGAAGGAGACCTCTCCGGCGGGGAAGGCATCCCCTGGAGCATTAGTCTGGACGACATTGAGGACCTCGCTGGTGTCGTCCACAGCAGTCGGCTCAGTCCAGGTGAGGGCCACATTGTCGAGGCCGGCTGGAACAGACAGGTTGATGTCAGCGGGACAGTTGGAGATGACTGGGTCTGTGTTGTCTTCGACTGAGACTAATGCAATGAGAGATATATTGTGGGGGAATGTTAGGTCATATTGCAAGGCAATTGTGAAGCATGTAGTATAGGGGTTTGGAAGAAAAGATATTTCATGGCAAACTATAGAGAGGATAGTAATGACTTGCAAGAGGGGTAATTTGACGCTATCTCTTGTTTAAGTTGTGTGAATGTGTTGGTAGGTGCTTTGTGAAAGGGGTCTTTACTTCATCCACAAAGTACTACAATGGAAAGAGCTTTGGACTGCAAACTCTTGCAGAAATGATTATTCTTCAGAAGAGGATACAGGTACTCATTGCTTCATTGTAAAGTAGTTCACTATCAGGAGAATGCATCCATTGCTGTACTCCATATCCATCTATTCTTTAGCTTTGGCATTTCCTCAAGATGTTGCTGTTCAAGAAATCTGCAGTTATGCTGGAGGTGTACATTGGAAAACACGGTGTAGTGTAGTTATTCAATTAATGCAGAACGTGTGCAAGTGTGAAAAGAAACCAATAACCTACCTACAACAATGACGTTAAAAGCACATATGGATGGGTTGTTGAAAGCATCCGAGAAGGTATAGATGACCAAGGTGCTCAGACCGACTACAAACTCATCACCTGGCCTGGCAGTCTGGTCCAGCGAGATAGGGAGAGATGCATCGGTAGCTGTGGGTTCTTGCCAAGATGCTGACACGGTATCAATACCAGAAGGAACGTTCAAGACCAGATCATCGGGGCAATTGCTGATGACAGGACCCTCAAAATCAGATTGGATGTCCACTGTTGAAAACAAAATAATATTTACAGCACAAAATAAGATTCAGAATTAGTACTCTTTGCACTGCAAGAGGATCTTCAGTGTGATCTGAAAAGGGTTATGATGCATACCATGCCTACTATTTACAGATGTCAATATGATACCAAAATAACTGATTTTTTTTTTATTGCCTGGTGAAATTCGTTTAATTCATCATCTGCTTTGTGAAGGGAATTTGATTTTTAAAAAAATCAACTACAGCCAATTCCATAACGTCATCGACTTAAATGTGTCAACATTACAATGATGTGAAAAACCAATTTCACTAGAAGTCAAGAGGAACAATGCACTCACGGGTAACGGTGACAGTGAAGATACAGAAAACATCATTTCCGCTGGCATCTCTGAACTGGTAGACAACCTGATTGTCACCCTCTCCAAAGATGTCTCCTGGTGATGCATTTTGAGTGACGGTGACACTGCCAGAGTTGTCAAAAGCAATGGGTTCATTCCAGGTTACCTCCACCTCTGGCTCACCCACAGGGGTCAGGATGTCGATGTTTCCTGGACAGCCATTGACGATTGGATCCGTTGTATCGACAACACCGACTGCGTATAGACAAGAAAGAGAAATACACAAGATGTTTAGACACGTAGCCATGGGCCATGGAAAAAATGTCATGATCATGAGTCGATATGTTAGGGGAAAAAAAACATTTGTAAAACTTAAAGCCACCTCTGGTATGGCAATCAATAATAATAACGACCTGAATACAGACTTTTTCATCATATGAAAATAATCTTTATTCAAAATAATAGTTTCTCTTCTGTAAATTGGATGAATTAGATCTGATCAAACAGTCTCATCCATTTGCAGAATTTTAAAATTGATAATTAATGGACAAACTGGTAGGCAAGCCATTTAGGTTTGGTTAAAACTTCCATGAAGTCTACCATCATTCTTTATAAATAAATAAACTGATCAGTCTTCTTTTTTCAGTAGGGCATTCACAATCATCTTAGGGCCAATGCTTACGGATTACGTTGACATCGAATGAGCAGATAACAAAGTTTCCAGCATTGTCAGTGAAAGTGTACGTCACAGTGTTGGTGCCTAGGTTGAAGAGATCACCGGGTTCATTCAAGTTATCAACGTTGACGACACCAGAGTCATCGACAGCCTGTGGAACAAGCCAGTAAGCAGGAACAGCTGTATTACCGTCCGAGGTTGCGACGGTAATGTCACCGGGGCATGAGACAAGAACTGGCGAACTCTCATCGGCTAGTGCGACTGCAGAGACAGAAAGACAAGATGATAATCATACAGCAAGGTATAGAAACAAGGTGGACTGACTCTTATGAAATCAATATCTGTTGAAGGCTCCTTTGCTTGGATCGAAAAGAAGATCAAGGGGCTACATTCCAGATTAATGTTTCTACAGGTAAACGATATTTTTTGCAACCAATTAAACATAATCTTATCACTGCAAACAAATGGACTGGACAGACACATTTTGGTACATGATTTGTGTTTTACAGAAATACAAGCTGGATGAATTGCCAGTGCAAATCAGAGTTTAGGCATTAAATGATATAGAAGTCTTTTGAATGATGCCATCCAACAAAATATACCTAGAACAAAGACCTCGAAAATACAGAAGGCGTTGTTGTTGGCCTCATCTCTGAAGGTGTATGTCACGATGTTCTGACGACCAAGAGCAAAGAGGCTTCCGGGACTGGCAGAACGAGTGACGGTGATGTCACCAAAGTTGTCCACTGCAGTCGGCTCAGTCCAGTACACATTGGCCCTGGTCGTACCCTGGGGAACATAGATGACCACATCATCCGGACAGCCGGTGACCTCAGGGATAATGTCGTCAGTTGCAGCTGGGGAGAGAAACAAGGTGGTGGATGATATAACGTTGAATAATACATGTACAAGTAAATTGATGAGAAAGATGGAGCATACAGTGACCACCAAGGGTAAATTTCACAAATACCCTTGTCCATAGCTATATTTAAGTGATGTGAACTATAGCACTGAATTCCTTGGACAGAATTTTGTAAACCAATCTTTATATAACATACACCACAATGGATATAACAATGTCTCCTTATGGTTCAACTTAATTTGACATTGTCATTGAAAAAGCAAGACAAAATCGAAAGAAGTAAGCAATTACTTGAGCAAATCGAGAATGAATATTGAATTTGTACTATTCATGTAGTATTGTGATAATTTACAACTTAATAGAATGTTACCTTATTGGCACATTTGTATAAGAATCCAAATTATTTTGCTTACCGTTCACAATGACAAAAAAGTCGCAAATGTTAGAGTTGCCCTCGTCATCACTAAATGTGTATGTAACCAAAGTGGATCCAATATCGAAGAATTGGCCTGGATTGAAGTCGCTGGCAACATTGACAGTGCCAGAATCGTCAGTGGCAGTAGGTACTGTCCAAGTGGCTATACCCCTCGTGGCCCCGACGTCGACACGGACGCTGACATCATCAGGGCAGGTCACGATGACTGGACGTGTATTGTCCATAACAGCTGCGGAAAGTATTATTAGCAGTGAAATATCAATGAATAATTCAAATTAATATTATGATGATTACGTCATGCCAAAGGAAAGCTCAATATATGGTCTTGGTGTAGACAGTGCCATGTAGCTTTCTTTCAATAATGCAGGATTAAGTTCAAATGTTGGTGATATTGCAGCACAAAAAGTAATTCAATGTTATCATCACAAACTCCATTTACAGGGTTGCCATTCTCACAGAATTCAAGTTAATATGTCAATATGTAATTCATGTAAGACTGCTCCTTGAAAGGGCAGACATGCCTAGACCTAATAAGCCTACCGTAAATTTAGCAGTGTAAGAGCCAAGCAATGCATAATGCAAATACAAATGAATATAACCTACATGTACTATCTACCAGGTACCATTAAGTCCATAGGAGTTGAACTACTACACATTCAAGAGGTGGTGTGGTCGAATGGATACGTCACTGTCGATAACATGATCCGCGGTTCGTATCCCGCCGCTGCACATCTGCCACACACAACCCAGGTGACGTACATGGGTACCTGGTAGGATTATTCCTTGAAATGCACTGTGCGATGATAACGGCTGCCGGAGAAATAATTTGGTAATAATTTTCAAAGCTCTTTGGAAGCGCATAGAGATGTTATTCCATAACGTACCGGTATTATGCGCTATAGAAGAACTGAACTATTATTATTCAGGAAACCTAGATAATATTTACAAATGTAAAGCACTTTACATGATAGTGCATACTCTCAGCTCTCATATACATGTACTCACTTATAATGACCACTGAGAAGGAACAGGTAGCCATGTTGCCGAGAAGGTCAGTGAAGGTGTAGGTAACCTGAGTGGTACCCAGAGGGAAGTTGGCGCCTGGTGAAAAATCCTGGGTGGTCGTGATACCTGTCTCTGAAACGCTTGGAGGGTTCCAGGTGACGGGTGCACTGGTAGCACCCAGGGGTGCCTCATAGGTGATGATGTTGGGGCAACCGATGATGATAGGTGCAATGTCATCAATAGCTACAAGGTAAATAGATCAATTTGTGGTCAATAGATAATTCTATCTCACACATCAAATGTTTACATATTGTCCTTTTGCCTTCTCAAAAGTGCATATCTTTTTGGAGCACTGTATTTCTATTAACACATTTAGAGACACAGGCTCTGCAAATGAGCTCACCATGTTCACAAGTATATTTCAAATCATTCTAGCCACATCGGTATCCCTCAATATCCTGGTGAGTGGAAGGGGTCAGGTTTGACAAACAAAGACATTTTAATCAACGTGGTATGTAGTCTTTCATGGGAATAAATGTAAAGATTTTCGAAAGTACAAACGGGAAAATTAAGTCATTACCTGTGACTGTAATCACGAAGGAACAGATTGCGGAATTGCCGGCCTGGTCACGGAAGGTATAGGTGACGTCAGTGGTACCCATCATGAAGAGCTGTCCTGGGATAAAGTTCTGAGTGGTCAGCACGGCACCAGATTCATCCACAGCGGTAGGCTCATCCCAAGAGACTGAAGCAGTGGACAGGCTTGTACTGACCTCTACACTGATGGCCCCGGGGCAGTTTGAGATCTCAGGAGGTACAACATCAGCAGCAACTGTCAAAAGGTATAGTTTTATCATGGTTTACTATCATGAAAGTTCATCTGTTTTGTGATAGAATGTCTTTGAACCTTTTATGGCCCACTATGTACCTCAAAAAAGGTCAATTTGGGTCACATGGGTGAAGAAGGTTGCAGCTGCACAGCTCAACATTTCGGAGGTAAAGATAATTATAAAGTCAAAGTTTATCTCTCAAACATATGTTATGACAGTTCTTGTGAATTATTTGAGTTTTATGAAACCTGAATCAACTACATGTAGCAACAATATTCTGACTGTCTTGGTAATAAATTGATATTACTAAGATATTTTCAAGCAATTAAGAAACTTAAGAAACCTAAGGCTATTTCTTTTGAAGTAAATATAAGTTATCAAAATCTTTGATACGACATATGTCTGATGGATTCACTGAATTACATGTACAGTTAATTCATATCCTTACCAAATTTTGTATTTTTTTAAGTATGAGGAAACAAATTGATATGTCCCTATTCATGTTTTCAACATGTATTTCTTAAATATGTTATAAATGCTTATAATTGTTTTGTAATGTTTTGTTGGAAACATGAATACATTTGCAAGCTAGAGATCTATGTTTCTTAACATATTAAAGCTTACATCTAGAAGTATTCAACGAAAGCCATAATTTAACCAGTCCACCTTTTATTCTTGAGTTACGCGTAAACACACACACAATTTGTTTTTTTAACAAGAGGTATGAAAAATAATTTGTTTAAGCAATATAACCATTTATTCGACATGCCTTGTTTTGTTTCCAATGAAAATTTGTATTCAATCATTCTTGAGCAAGAACAAAACAATAGATTTGATCAGAGTACATGTTGTGATATATCGGTAAAACAAACATTGTTGCCTCTGTTACACATGTCTCCATTTATCTAGTAATGCAACAAATTTATTGCGTTTGATAGAAAAAAAAACCCGCTCAAGTTCATAAAAACGTTTAAGCGTCTTCTTGAAATAATTCTAGTAGTCTTATTAACAGTTTAATGACAATACCAGAAAGTAACATAATTTGACGGCTATACCAAGCAGTGGTAATTTGTTTGATAAAATACGTGAAAGAGGTATGTTGTGCCGGATATATTGCACGGAGAGTTACCCATTAAAACACTCTGCTAAACCGAGATGCAATAAATATTACCATTAATGCAACCATAATTAATGTAAATGCGACACATACAATTTGTAAATGTCTTGCATAAGATGCTCTGAAAGACTGTGAAAAGCGATATGAAATCAGGGAATATTATTACCAATAACGATGATATTGAAGGCGCACACGGCAAAGTTGCCTGAGGGATCGGTGAATGTGTAGGTGACGCCAGTAGTGCCAAGGTTAAAGACATTTCCTGGGACAAAGTCGCTAACGGTGCTGAAGCTTCCAGAGTTATCCTCAGCTGTGGGCGGTACCCAGGATGCGGTAACCATGGTGACGCCCTGGGCGACGCTGAGGACGACATCATTGGGGCAGTTAGTGATGACAGGGTCAACATTGTCGACAGCAACTGCAGAATGTGAAGAGATTATTAGTAATAAGAGGACACGATTTAAATAGCCAGGCAAGAAACTAGCATGTTGCATTAAAGTGTTAAAATGTCTTTTTCACTAATGGTATACCAAAATCCATGAAAATTTTCTAGTTTTGTTTTCCCATGATTCCAATTTCAATTTCTGAACTATTATATAATTGTTGTTCTGTAACTGTATAAACTGCTCATTGCATTTGTTGAAGGCATTTTTATGTTTGTATGATTTTATTTTTTATTTTATTTTATTTATTTTTTATTTTGGGTGGAGGTTGCAGGATGATTAAACAACAACATAGACGCTCCTAATACTGGCTTGCATGGTGATGTAGATATACAGTAGGCTTGCGATTGTAGGCTTGCGATTGCACAATGTGAGAGGGGGAGGATAGTTGGTAGGAGTGGGTTGGTAGGAGTGGCTTGACGTTTCATACAGGTCGACTATATCCATCGCCAGCAGTGGGGAATAGCTGGCAATCGCCTGCTTTTCACATGGTGCAACTGCAAGCCTGCTGTATTACATCAAAGACAATCTAAAAATGCCATAATCCATTGAATAGATTGAAAAGTGAAAAATGTGCCGAATATATTTCTTTGTCTTTTCCAGTATGGGTTGCGGCTTAGCACATGTCTAATGAAGTAACTACTGTCATTAAAGAGAAGGTTGAGTTCTGGGAAGAGGTAAAAAATAACTTGTGAGCGTTATCATTGTTATTATGCAAGGGTGGAAGAACATCAGATTAAACATGTTCCTTGAAAAGCATGGCTCTTCAAATGCCTTCATATTCTAAATATGACATAAAATACGTAAAAATCGGGGGGGGGGGATTTTTTCGCCATGTGCTCGTGTAGTCCCATGTACATCATTCTGTGTACAGTACTTGTAACTTTGCCAAGATTTGGCCAAATTTCTTATCATTTTGATGATTCCAGAACCTTGCAATACACACAAATACTTATATACTAGATGATCAACCTTTTCTGATAGATTCTACACCGTTTCTTTCACAATGCAATCCCATGACCAGAACTCAACTTTATCTTTGAATTGTTTGGAAGCCAACATTTCTATTACAAATACCTTGAATGCCGACAAAGAACTCGCAGGTGGCAAAGTTGCCTGCCAAGTCGGTAAACGTGTAGGAGACAAGAGTGGCTCCGAGTGAGAAGGTATCTCCTGGTGAATATTCGTTTGAGACTGAGATGGCTCCAATTGAGTTATCTACTGCAGATGGTTCGATCCAGGTTACAGCAGTCTCTGTGATGCCTACACCGACAAAGATGGCTATGTTTCCGGGACAGTTTTGGACAATGGGGGCAATCTGATCTTCACCAACTGTCAATAACAAAAAATGAAAAATGTTGAGAAAATTGTATGCTACCATTGAAAGATAAACTAAATCATTTTAACTTTAAACACTACTTCCATAGTAAAAAAATAAATAAAATAACATGAAGCAGAATTTCTTTCATGTAAGTTTATTGTATAACAAGATATAATCAGATATCCCAAAATTCTTTATCATATAGAGCAATTTTCCCTGGGGTTGTTTTAGTAATAATGACTGCTATGAGAGACATAGTTGTTTTTATACGCTCAAGGGGATCGCAGTACTCATACCCGCCTACCAGTCAATAGTCTTTTTAAAAGTGCCCTAGGGGATTTTCTAGAAGACTATTGACCGGTTTTGGCATTTTACGTTTCTTTAGAGGAATGGCTGAAATCATGACTCCAATTTCGACCAATCAGATGGCTGGATTTCTAAAGTGAGGTATATAAAATATTATAGTACACAAGCACAGATAATAATGAAATGTTTATCTCGACTCTGCTATCAAAATAGGCACCATTTGGTAATAATACAAGTATCCTAATCTCCTTACAAGTTAGAGGAAAACTCACCAATGACGGTCACATCAAATCTACATGAAGCTGGATTTCCAGCTGCATCAGCAAAGGTATAAGTAACCACAGTCAAGCCGACATCGAAAGTCGTGCCAGGGCTAAAGTTGTTGGTGGTTGTGATGACACCAACATTGTCGGTGGCGGAGGGTTCGATCCAGGTTGCAACAGATGACTGGGTATTAGGTCCAACCTCAATGTCAAGATCTCCTGGGCAGTTCTTGATGACAGGTGGGCTAACGTCAGGTTCGGCTGTAGAACAAAAAAAAGTATATATGAGGTTTACGTTCTATCTCAGCTAAGCTATGCGCACTCAATGAATTACATTTCGTGACATAAGCAAAACGTTAAGCATTCTTAGGCAGGGACTTACAAAGGTTACATTTTCCACCATATCCTTAGAATGAACCCCTGCAGCAGGATGGAATAATCCTTGATTCGATTCAATAAAATGTTTGACACCTACCTTCGATAGTTACAGTGAAGGAACATGTTTCAAAGTTGCCAGCAGCATCGGTGAAGGTGTATGAGACCAAGGTGGGTCCAAGATCAAAGTCATTTCCTGGACTGAAGTTGTTGACTGTGCTGACCACTGCAAAGTTGTCGGTGGCGAAAGGTTCCAACCAAGATACCACGGTGCTGAGTCCACCAGGTGGCAGGGTGATTGCAATATCCTCTGGACAAGCCTGAACCTCTGGGTCAATTTTGTCAAGTTCTGTATTTTTAAAGGTAAAGACATTGTTGGTTGCCATTTGTCACGGATAAAGGGTTTATAAACACTATTAAACGTAAAACGTAACAAAAAGAAACATGAGAGTTGACTGCCATCTTCATTTTAAGATTAAAATCAATATCTGTTTACAATCAACATCAAAACAAATAATATTACACAACTGAATAACAAGAATAGGAGAATAGATAAAAACATTCTGCAGGTTGGTGTAATTAGCTTTTGGTTGATTTGGAATTAAATGAAACTCCACATTACACACAAAAAGATTAGAATGGTCAAAAGTGTAGTCGCTTTTGAGTTTTAGTGTTGGGGTTTAGATTGAATGTTGCATTTACATGTATCGGCCACATCATTCTATTCCAAAAGGCCACAAAACACTATTCCATACCAGTAACGGAAATTGTGAAGGTGCAAATAGCAGGGTTTCCTGCGCCATCGATGTAGGTGTAGGTGACGGGCATTACGGTGCCAATGGCATAGTAAGCTCCGGACTCGCTATTGACAGAGACAAAGCCCCAGTTTCCAGAGTCTTCAGTGACTGTAGGCAGATTCCAGGTCACAACAGCACCACCACTGGTTGTGGTTGCGGGCACGGTCACGTCTTCTGGGCAGACAAGGACTGGGCGGTTTATATCGTCTGGGATGGAAGGAAGAACGTGTAGAATTTTCAAATTTCAAAATAAGTGTTATAGAAACTTAAGAGTCTTGTTATATTTTGCACTGAGTGAAATTGCTTTTTGATTTTTTACAGGGCATTAAAAAGATGTGATGGAAGATCACTGACCTACGAATCTGTTCAGTGTTTCCCTCTCCGCCACCCCCCCCCCAAAAGGAATAGTACTTTCTTTTCCTTGAATCGTGTTTAATTCTTTTCTATTTCGTCATCTTTGCCATCAGCCAAGTTTTCATTAAAAGCTGCCTTTACTCACAAAATTATTCAATTCACAGAATAAGGAGATAAACATTAATTTCTCCTTGTAAAGTTAAAATTGATATTTTCGAATGCAATTATGCGAGGACATCAAAATGCACTTTTAACGATGTACAATTCCTATCTGTAAAATGATCCATTTATAATCTGAATCTTACTAATTTGATTCAAGAGTAGGGGGTTCTACTTACTTGGTGGGACCTCACAGGTGACTCCAGTGTATCCATTGAGACATGAACAGACGAAGTAGGTGTTGAAGGCCACACAGTTACCATTGGCAGTACAGGGGTTGCTGTTACAAGGATTGGGGACTACGAGAAACAACCCAAAATTAAAATTGTCATTAAAAATGTGTAACATTGCAGAGAACTTACACCCGTTACAGGTCGGTGAATGATTAATTATAGAAACCAGTCACTTAAAGAAAAACATGCATGCATCTACCTATAAACAGATATCATCTCCAGATTAAATTAACAAGCAAAATGACTATGCAATACATTAATTGCATTCATAAAGCGTCTTATACATACTTGATAAAGCTGTTCACTTTTTGAAATATTAATTTTCGAGTTTTCAAGCATCATTACATTTGCCAAAACAATATGCATTTCTTTCTTTTGGCATGGTTCATGACTAAATCCTTTGGTAAATGAGGTCTTTACATCCAATTAAATATATATATATATTTATCCAAACATTTCAGAACGAACATTTACACAATCATTTCCAACTCACTAGTAAGTTCGCAGCATTCTCCGAAGAAACCTATTGGGCAGTCACAGAAGTATGACACACTCTGGTCATAGCTGTAGAAGGTATTGTGACAGACGCCACCATTGTCACATTTGTTATCGTCACATACGACAAGATCTGGGTTGATGGCTAGGGATAAAGGGAAGAGTATTATGTCGGATGGTAAAATGTATACATGAAAGCAATGCAAGAGTAAAAGAAACACACCATTGGTACACTGACATGCTAACATTGATCGGATATATGCACAAGACTTCAGATGCACACAGTAATAACTAAATAACTGAAGTAATTAACGTCTGCTCAGAGCCAGAAACATTAACTCTTAAGTTATGTGATGATGTTCCACGGCATTTTTATGACGCCATTTATCTGTTTCAAACATTTAGAGACGTGGAGCAACTAAAGAGATGGCACGATCACCATACAACCTTTCTAACTCCAAATGGACCATATCATGGCTCAATTAAAGGTATTAAATCAACAAGGCCAAATTACATTTTGCATTTCAAATGCCAATCCAGCCTTTAGTTCTGCCCTCACAAAAATTGGTCTGTCATGATTTGGGTGATAATATTCATTATATTTTTAAAGAGAAGGTTGTGTTTAAACAGAGCAAGGTTGGTTCCTGTATAAAAAAAAAGTGTCAGACACAAGGTACAGAAAACAAATAAATTCATTGTGTTGATATACAAATACAGTATTTCCTGCTTCATACCGTGTCCACACCGAGTCATTCACTGCGGCCACTGAGCATCACAGTTTCCACCGTTTGTTTTAAATTACCAGGACACTATGCTGTAGTAGGGCATTTCATACAGTAACATAGGATATATACCTGCAGTCAATGCACAGTTGATTCCCGCAAATCCTTCAGCGCAGACACACGTGTACTGTGGGCTGTACACTCCCAACACCTCTGTGCCACTGTGGTAGCTGTTGACACAGTTGCCATTGTTCACACATGGATTGTTGGAGCAGGCATCCTGGGATGTGACTGAGATCGAAAGAAAATCAGAAAATCAATCAAAGAGAATAGTTCATATAAAGAACAAAAACGCAATGCAGAATAAGGTTCAGGTTTTCTTTTACTGCAAAAAAATTGTATCACAAGCCCTAAATTCATCTTACCTTTAATTTCAAATTTCCACTAAGTTGATATTTTCTAAGATTTGAATACATGGTGCAATTATCTAACTAATCAAAGTACAATAAGATACATACTTTTGGGGATTAATGTTTTAATGATTTTTTTTTTTAAATCTACATACAGTTGAAAGGTAAATTAACATTTTAAATATTAAAATGACTGATCTCCTTACCTAGTCCAACTTCACAATGAATTCCATTAAAGCCTGGTGGGCATAGACAGACATAGTTCTGTGCGTCATCACAGACGCAGGACGCACCATTTTCACAGGGGAAGTTGTTGCAGGGGTTAACCAGAGATACAACAGCTGCATAAGGAGGTAAAACATAGAATCCATATTACAGGTATGAAACATGGTTAAGCTAATATTTCTTTTCGAAACAGTGTCGAATACCCTTTTTTCCTGGAAATAAACAAAGTAATTCCACAATCTTTCCAATGGTAAATTTACCCTGCAGGTAGAAATTGGATACATTGGAAATATCTTACTTTATCTAAAACTTCCTACTATATCTTGACATTAATGAACAGCATTCAGAGGCACTGCAAATTCATTGTATTTGTGACTTTTGTGGTTGAGAAGGGAGATATTGTTTTCATAGAATGCAATGGATATTCAGCAACATTCATAACACATGCAATTATTTTATCAAAATACTAGACCACGTCCGTGAAATTATGTCCACTTGTCAAAATAAGACCCGTTCATCCCTCAACTTACCATCTTCGCAGCGAGGTCCAGCAAAGCCGGGCTGGCAGCCACACTGGTAAGCATAACAGCTTCCTGATACGCGAGAGCACACTCCTCCATTAGCGCAGGGATCAGCATCACATGGGTCAGCGATAGCTGGAGAAATAGGATAGCAGGAGAAAGTAAGCATTAGTTTGAGGTGTTTTAGTTTAACAAGTTGGTCCTACAAAGTAATTTTAACAACTTTATTAATGGATAGCTTTGTGATAAGCGAGAGCATACCCCTCCATTAACACAGGGATCAGCATCACATGGGTCAGCGATAACTGGAGAAATAAGATTGCAGGAGAAAGTAGGCGTTAGTTTGAGGTGTTTTAGTTTAACAAGTTGGTCCTACAAAGTAATTTTAACAATTTTATATTAATGGATAGGAGTAACAGCTTCGTGATAAACGAGAGCACACTCCTCCATTAACACAGGGATCAACATCACATGGGTCAGCAATAGCTGGAGAAATAGGATTGCAGGAGAAAGTAAGCATTAGTTCGAGGTGTCTTATTTTCATAAGTTGGTCCTACAAAGTAATTCTAGCTTCGTGATAAACAAGAGCACACTCCTCCATTAACACAGGGATCAGCATCACATGGCCGTTCAGCGATAACTGGTGGGCAACAGAAGAGAATTGTTTAATGGTGTACAAATTTAAATCACCAATAGCCTGTTATAACACCGAATTGATGCATATGATTCATAATAGCCCTACGTAGATTCAAAATATTTCAGTCAACTGTTATAAATGATTGTATTCCAATAGTCAAAATTCAAATTGCATACATTAATTGTTGCTAGATAGGACAAGCAATATGGCTTTTCCTACCCAACAAGACGTTATGTATGTAATTCACATTCTGATTATTGAGATACAATTATTTTTAACGGGCACTTAAAGATTTGTGCATGAAGTTTGATTAAATTACGACAATGTCCCAATCAAACTCAAAATATTATTTCACAAGCAGCAAATTCCTAAACTTACCAATTTCACAACTGTATCCTGTGAAGCAACCCTGGCACTCACAGCCATAGGCAGAGCAGGAGTCGGCAATATTACTGCAGATTCCACCGTTCTGGCATGGTACATAGTCGCACGGGTTGTACTCTGTACAGAACACATTCAACAAATGTTAAAGACTAATTTTAAAAAATCCTTCTGGGGAATAATTGTTTTTTTGAAGCTACATGGCTTATTTATTTCATTCCACTATTCCCTTTCTCAAAATATACATGGTTTTGATTTTTGTTTAAAGGGTTAAGGGAGTGGTGACCTCTAGGCATAGTTTGTGAGACTAAACCTAACCTAGTATATTCGTCTGATTGTCATATGAAATCGACACTGGCAGAGCAAAAGGAAAATGACCATTAAAATCTGTATAGGTACCCTAAACATTCTATATAATTTCTCAACACTGGCATACATGAAGCCGATTACACCAGTGTGTGAGTAATCTGACAACGCCGTTATATATTCCCCACTATCGAATTGACGGGTGTGTACGTAGCATGTTCATGTCATGTAGGGAATGCAATAAGTGTGCTACCAACCGTTTTCACAGAACTGTCCGACAAAGCATCCAGTGCAGAGTCAGTTGTAGTCTGTGCAGCCGCCACCTGCGATAGGTGAGCAAACTCCTCCGTTCTCACACTTGTTGCATGCACAGGTATCAACACCTACATGAAAAAGAATTGAGCTTACATGTATAATGTTAATCCGTAGTACACACTCAACTTCAGTGACTTCACATCTCATTAGAAAAGGTTGATTATAAGATCACAAGTGTGTGGAAAGGACAATTGAGTTGGTAACAGACATAACTTAGTAGATATTACTATTCTCTATTTTCACTGAAAACTAGAGAAATATCACCTGGATAGGAGCAGATAGGTGGTACAAAAAATGTCAAAAATGCTTCAGATAGCAAACATTCTACATTAGGTTAAATACTGTGTAATTTGTTCTTCTCCTACAAAACTACCTTTATGCTTTATGACCCCATTAGGTGTATAAACTCAAAGATTATCATTAAAAAACACTATATCACGAATATTCAACAGGTGGTATAATACTCACGGTTTTCACAGAAGTCTCCGTAGTAGCAGGACGGGCATTCACAGTAGTAGCGTGTGCAGGAGTTGTCGTATTGGACACACTGGCCGCCATTGGAACACGTGTTGCCGGCGCAGGGATCAAGTTCTGGAAACCAAAGACGACAAACGATTAATAGACATTTGTTTAAGGCATCGGTTATGATTTCACTCAAATTCATACCTACTTCAGCCTCAGTGTCTTTTTTAGTAATAACAACAAATCTTCACAGTTTTATATCATGGAAATATTTATTATGAAGCATTAACAATAAGTCTAGATGCAACGACATATGATTTGTTCCCTACTTGATAACAATACTTATTCTAAGCACGAGAAGACACTACTACTCTCGAAATACACACTTTTCAACTTTAAGGTATGTCAGAAGAATGAAAGTCATGGCAATTTTTAAATGCTCATAATAATAGTGATATGGTTTTATTCATACCATCACCCTTAGCTATGATACCAGAAGGTACGTGCTCAAGAACTCAAGAAAGGTTTTGAACACCGGGTAATCATTTACTTCACCTAGGTTGAGAGTGGAGCTTACCAATCTGACAGTTGACTCCAGTGAAGCATCCTGCGCAGACACAGACGTAGTCTGTCAAACTCTTTGCAAGACACACACCACCTTTCTCACAGGGACTCACGATGCATGGAGAATCTAGAGCGATATGAAATGGTGTATAAGTCAATCAAATATCCGTGATCTGTAGACCACATCTTTGCATCCTTTTTTAATAATTACAAGTGTGTCTGTTGGGTTCTTACGTTGGCTCTTGAGGTATTGCATAAGTCTTTCCTTCTTTCTTATTTTTTTTATTGTAATGGAAATGTTCGAAGGATAGAATTTAGAGGGAGTTATCTGTGTTCTCGTCACCATTGGCATCAAAGACATATTACGTATATGAGGAAATGAATTCTTGGCTCCACTATTGGATATAAGGAGAGAGATTGACAAGATTATTAAGGAAAAAATTATGTGTGCCTGCATGTATCCCCTGTTGCTTCACCTAATGACAATACTTTGCCCCCTCCCTATAAAATGAATTTCACTATAACGGTGATCCAAAAGGTGATCCAAAAGATCTAAATTCTATAGGATAATACTGAGTTCCAGAAAACATAATTGAAAAATACCACAGATGAATAAAAGATTGTTTAAACCCAGAACAGGACACTTCAACGGTTTCTCACCTTGATCAATGATGATGTCGAAATTGCACTCCTCGATGTTTCCTGCTCCATCAGCGTACGCGTAGGAGACGGGGGTCGTTCCCACAGGGAAGAAGCTTCCTGGAGTGGCAGGATTGCTCAGAAGCTGAACCTCTTCACCAGAGTTGTCTACCGCAATGGGCACGGTCCAGGTGATGATGCCACCGGTGGTGTCATCCAGGACAGTGCGGAGGATGTTGCCAGGGCAACCAGTAATGACAGGACCGTCCTCGTCAGCTTTAAGTTGAGAACGGATAAAAATGAGGGTGCTATTTTAATAGTCGTTGATGGTTTGCTATGTCAGGTAAATAAAACAATTCCAGAAGTGAAACATCTTAAATAACATATACACTGTCCACTGTGATTAAATACTTTGTCTCCCAGCCCACACATTTTTATTATTGTTTTTAGTTTGTTATCTATCTATTGCCAACTTGTACTGTATGTTGTTATTGTTTACTTTCTTTATTTTCTTTTTACTAGTATAAACATGTGTAATATGTTATCATTTTTATTGAATGTGGACTGGATACAATTGTAATAAAAATCATCTATTTTGTAAGCATGCTTGCTTACACAGCTAGGCCTATAATCCTTTTAAAATATATAGTGTTTGGAGCCACGAGGCCTGTGTAGCATGAAATGAGTTAAAGCCCTTCTGACCCCAAACAATCTTTATTAAAAACTTAAATGACTATCATATCATTTTATGTCAGGGAAAAGATGTGATTAAGGTTGTACATACTTGCGACAACAGTAACATCAAAGGTGCAAGAAATACTGTTTCCGGAGGAATCGACAAAGTCGTACATGACCTCGGTTGTTCCTACATCGAAGAAGGTATTGGGGGCCTTTGAAACGACGATGCTGATTGGTTGACCAGAAGCATCAGCAACGATTGGTCGATTCCAATCAACCACAACACCGGTAGTGGTGACGTCAGTCGTTACTGCGATATCTTCTGGGCAGAACTGGATGAGAGGAGGAGTGGTGTCCACTGGAAAATATATCAACAACAAATATATATTTACTTCTTAGACATCTAAGACTCTTTTTATTCCTGTGAAATAACATACGAAACACGGCTCAGCATGTGCTTTAATGTTAAAACACCTTCAGGTTCTGGTCTACATTCACGAAAGAAAGAAAAAAGTAAATCCAATTGAAACTATGGAATGAACTTAAAGAAAAAGAAGTAAAGAGTGAAACAGTCTGAAGAACATACCGTAGGAACAGAAATGGAAGTGGAATATTTGAGGATTGTATTCTTTTTCAGTAAATCAAATGTTATATTCAATCATTTATGAACCAATGCAACTAAATAAATGAGGAAATGAATATTGTAACATAATGGGAAAAAAAACAAAATTGTATCAGTTGCTCTAGTCTAGAGATACGACAATCAAGTTGCATTTTTATACTGAACCAGATAAACTTCAAGAAAAGTTTCAAGGTTTTTGAGGAATATTATGTACGGAACAAATCAATAGGAATTTTAAGTCAAACTGTCATGAATGTACACACTTTTGTGATCAGGTCATTTTCAATTGGAAGGAATAATTTAATTGGAGTTTAAACAGTATGTCTGTTTCCAATAAAACTTACCCAGGAGGGTGGAAATGAAGTCCACCACTTGAAAGATGGATGTGCAACCCCTGTCCCTCTTTCGTTAATGCTGACTATTCTCGTAAATACAATATCAAAGACTTCAAAGAAACTAACTGAAGGATAATTTCAGTATATGGTATTGTACATCCCAAATAGTTAGGATTATTGAAATTAGAGATTGTGTCTTGATTTGATTTGAATTTGATTTGAACTGCTGAAATAACTGATGACAACCGTGTATCAGAAATAAACTTCCATTTTCCATTTCTGTTCCTACCGTATGTTCTTTAGATTGTATCACTTGCATTTACATAGTTCTTTTTCTTAAGTTCCTTCCATAGTTTCACTTCCATTTCCATAATATATCTTCTAGCCCTTAGACTTACCACCAGAAACAGCGACATTGAAAGCGCACCGAGCCTCATTTCCACCACCATCAGTGAAGGTGTAGACGACGAGAGTTGATCCAACATCAAAGAAATCTCCAGGGTTGTAGTCGGTCTCTACGGTAGGGGCCACACCAGAGTTGTCTGTTGCCGTCGGAATGGCCCAGGTGACAGGGGTACCACCGACGCCAATCTCGACCTCGACAGCGATATTGGATGGACAGCTGAGGATTTCTGGTCTCAGGTCATCCACTGATTTATGACAAATTGTGGGCATATTAGATAATGTGCATATCAAGCTTTTTAGTTGATAAGTTTTAAATCACACAAAATTAATAAAAGATGAATGAGAGGTAGTTTTCTACATATACTGGTAGTGTGAAATAGAACCTTTGCTGATAATAAAGGCAGAGCTAACTCGTGGTTCGATTGCTGCCCAAAGAGCTTTACTGAAGGCTCTAATACGGCTGATATATCAATTGTGCTTTGAACAGTTGCAATGATATCTTTCATAATTAAACAAAAATGAAACTTCTCTATTGCAAATTTATCACTTTTAAAAAATGACAATTTGTTTAGTATTTTTCATTGCATATTAATATTTACTTTTTCAGTGAATAAACAAATGTTTTATTCAACTTTTACCTGTGATGATTTTTTTGTGGAATAAACGATGTTATCAAACAAATCAATTAGAATATCATCCGGTGAGACTCACGTGTGTTGACTGTGACATCGAACGAACAAGTATTTGGGTTACTGCTGCCATCCTGGTAGAGGTACGATACTGTTTCACTGAAACCTGCCTGGAATTCATCTCCTGAAGTAGCGCTCTGGCTGACGAGATTGACATTACCCGAGTTATCCTGTGCAACAGGTGTGGTCCAGGTAGCAACAGCCGTTGGAGTTCCAAGGGAAACCACCAATGTGATGTCATCAGGACAGAAGAGGAATGTAGGTGGTGTTTGGTCTAAAATGAACGAAGTATGCGTTCATTATATTTGAAGCAATGCTATGTCTAGGGCTTGATCATTACTTGCAGGACATGTATTGTTAGGTGTGTTTTTTTCTTTTCATTTTCCATTTTTAACGGCATTTTTTCTCATGCTTCACAATAATGTCTAATATAATTAACAACCAGTTTTTTATTTCGTCGTTATTGGGTTATACTTTCTTGCTATCTTCTTCATTTAAAAGCTAAATTAAGCCATATCATTGATTCATAACTTTTAGTCAGCTGATTTCAAAACAAAACAAAAGAAGCTGAACGAAATGGTAATCGTGCAGGTGTCGTGGACGAGTGGATCAGTCATCGGACTGTGGATCACAAGGTCCGTGGTTTAACTAACACTTACCAAAAACTGAAACCGTGAATGAGCAAATGGCTTCGTTGTTTGCTATATCCCTGAAGGTGTACGTAACCACAGTGGTTCCAATTGTAAACAAGTCACCACTGTTGGCAGTAGCGACCAATGACGGTACATTGCCAGAGTTGTCTGTGGCGGTTGGGGCGGTCCATTCAATGACAACTGCAGAAGAATCTTCTGGAAGTACTTCAGCAGTGTTTGTAGGGCACCCAATGATGACTGGATCAGTCATGTCTGGTCCGACTGTGAGCTAAAGATAAACATATTCAGTGTATTTTTGCCAGTAAGGGAGGATGTTATATTCCTTCTAGGACAAAGGAAATGATTGCATACTATAGAAATGTGTTAATTGCATCTTATATATCATAAATCCGATTGCCACATTCGGTATCCCTTTTATCAAATAGGTCCTTTGTATTCCAGACAGATTCTATGCTTTTAATAAAATAAGTTATGACCATTGTGAAAGTGTTTTTAAACATAAGTCATTGGTTATTGATTTATAATAGTCATCATCATCGCCAGCATCATCATGAAGTTGGATTCTTTGTTGATGCAAATCTGTGCCTACATGCACTCCTTACAGCAAGAACAGTGATATGTTACTTACTGTTGATGGTCACCAGGAAGTTACAGACTTGGAAGTTGTTGGAAGCATCTGTAAAGGTGTACGAGACCTGTGTGACAAGGCCAGCGGTGAAGAGATCACCGGGGTTCAGGTCGTTGGTGGTGTCCACACTACCAGAGTTGTCGATGACCTGAGGGATCTGCCATGTGACCGGGATAGAGGTGGTTCCAAAAGGCACGTCTAGGTTGATGTTGGTTGGGCAGTTAGTCACAACAGGTTCGGTGTTATCTGAATGACAGGGAGGACGAAAGTAAGTTTGATTACTATACACAAGTCAGACTATCAAATCGAATAAAACAGACAAATAACTTTGCCAATTTTGGGTAATGTTTACATTTGTTTAGTTCTGTGTAGTCCGTCTTGTGTCGGACTTGTCGGTGCTACTAAAGTATAACATGTGATTCATTTTGTGCTTACAACGGTTGATGGTAACATGTGAAATGCTCCTAATGAAAGAATTTCCTTTTCTTGTCATCTATTTCATTTATCGTAATTTCTACAAACAGTATTTCTAACGAATGACTGTTCTCTTTTCAAACCAATGTCATATTCATGATCATTGATTGAAAAAATTCCTACCCCAACCATTGACACAATATTTCTCGACTTTAGCAAGGCCTTTGACCGGATGTCCCGCGATATTCTTATTAACAGACTGAAGTGAAAACAATATTCAAGGTAACATGTGATATTGGGTAAGGTCATCCATATCTGTTCGCCACCAGACTGTTCAGTATCGTGGTTCCTATTCGGATTCATATCGTATGCTCGGTCTCATCTCATGTATGTCTGCTGGCATCTCTTCTCGGGCTCTTCTGGCATTATACAAGTCACTCGTTTTACCCATCCTTGATTATGGCGTGCCTGCTTGGATGGCTTATACTTAAAGGAACATCGATATGCTGTAACATATCTAACGACGGGCAACGCGAGTGATACGTAGACAGCGACGACATGAGATGCCATATACCAGCGTCTTGACCATTTGAAATGGTACACTTTGAAATCTAAGAGGATTTTCTTGATGGTTTCATTCTTTATTAAATCCTAGTATGGCTTGATAAGATGCAAAGTAGTTGGAGATAATATTGTAATACGTGTCCGGCATTCAGAGGAGGATGTTATATTTGTTTATCTGAAGGCAAGAAGGGAGAGACTCCAATATACTGCGGTTCATAGGTTTTCAATAGTCTCGGAAGGCTTGCCTTCTCATCCAGGGTTGAGCTTGTCTCAGGAAAATTGAACATGTTCTACGTGTCCTCAAGAAAGAAATTCTGAAAATAACTTGAAGCCTTCTAGGACCGGATTGTATTGATCACTGATGAACTAAGTACTGTAATAATTCAGCAAATTTTAAATGGTATTATTTAGTAGTTTTAACCTACAACACAATTTTATGCAAATGACATCATAGTCATGATCCGGAACTTTTGTTTTCAGTCTTCCTATTCTGCTCTCTCGATCTCTCTCCCTTTTTCCTCTTTCCCCCCACTCTTTGTCTGGTATTACTTTTCTACTTTCTCTTCTGTCTTCTCTATATTCTCCATCTCCCTACCTGGTATAACTTTATGATGCAGTTATTAAAGCTACATGTACATGTTAATTTGAACTTCTGTAACATTTTTTTTTTTTTTTAAATATGTGATTTTATTCTATGTTGTATCCACACTTTATGTCAAGATGTTTGTGCACCCAATCAGGTGTGGGAAGGCCTGTGGACCATGGACATTAAGTTCATCTGTTCCTTACCCAGGCTACCTGGTCGGGTGCGCAAGTGTCAAATTATTGTATGTATTCATACATGTACATTGTATATTGCTTTTTCTGATTTTAAAAGTGCCAAATAAAAAATAATAATAATAATAATTAAATTACTTAAATAGTTACTACCAAGACAATCTAAGATTTGCACAATACAGAGTTGAGATGCCCATAATTTATGTGGATACATTGTAATTCATGCAATCTTTAAAAATGTAGTCTTTGTTTCTTTCAGAATGGATGATTGATGCTCTCCATTAGACATATTTCATTCTTACCGATAACGATGACATCAAAGATACAGCGTGCCTCATTGCCGGCAGTATCCCTAAAGGTGTAAGTCACTGTGGTGGTTCCAATGGAGAAGAAGCCTGGGGGATTGCTGATGAAAACCTGTGGATTGTTGCCATCTTTGTCAACAGCAGTTGGGACTGTCCAGTCTACGCTGGCCCCTGGTAGGTTTTCATTTGCCTGTACAGCAATGGTGGATGGACAATCTGAGATCGTCGGGATGCTGGTATCATCAAGAGCTGAAGGAGAGAGGGATGCGTGAACAAGCGAATGGAGGCACCAACAGAGAAGTGAGAGAGAGAGGGGGAGGGGGGAGAGATAGCAAAAGTGAGAGGGACACAGAACAAGAAAGGAACAATGGAAAGAAAGGATAACAAATAACCAAAGAGAAAGAGTAACACATTTAATGAGCACTTGTTAGAAAAAAAGATATGACTTCTGGTGAACAAGTAATATATTCTCGCTTGGAATAACGATATAATCATGCAAACAATATGTGATTGTTATATTTCCACTTGAGAAGTGCTAGATCGTGTGCTCCTTTAAGAGTATTATACATTCGCTATTTACTGTAGATAAGTCTTCCATACAAGCATACACAAATTATAAAAATATTACCCACTTCCTTTACGCAATACACTAAAAGTCTCTTTGCTTGAAACACTGGTTCAAGAATGTAAACATTTATTTACAATAAAACCACTTAAAATGTAATGCTTACCCGTAACGAAGATATTGAAAATACAGAGGGCTTCGTTGGTGAAATCATCAGTGAATGTATACACGACCACAGTGTCACCAAGTGGGAAGGAGTCTCCAGGATTGAAATTGTTGGATGTCAGCGAAACAAAGCCAGAGTTATCGGTAGCAGAGGGAACCGTCCAGGTGACCACGGCCATAGACACTCCGAATGGCACCGTGAGGGAGATGGCATCGGGACAGTTGTTGATCATGGGATCTGTTTCGTCTGTGGCATGGAATGGAGCATTCAAAACAATGTATTAGATTTCATGTTTAGTTTGCCCGTCGTTTGGGCTTGTTCAAAAAGTGTTTTGTATAAGTTGAAAATGGTGCCACTTATCTTAACATATGGCTAGATGTGGTTCAAAAGATCGACTCGGCTTCCTACATAATGGAGGATTCAAAGGTAAGGATTGGATTCCGCATATTTCATTATCTTTTGTTTTTGCCCACTTTCTCCCACCTCCAGGATTTGGACTTGTTCAAAAACGTTTTTTTAGTAAATCAGAGATGCTGCCACTTGTAATAATATATGTATATGTAAAAACAAATTTGATTTTAGCTAGAATTGACTCGCTTGTAATAAAAATTTGTCCATTAAAGATGAAGTTGAGTTCTGGTCATGCGATTGCTTTGTGAAAGAAACGGTGTGGAATTGACCAAAAAAAGGTTGATCATCTAGCATATAAGAATTTGCGTGTATTGCAAGGTTCTGGAATCAAAATGATAAGAAATTTGGTAAAGTTACAAACACTGTACACAGAAAGATGTATATGGGACTACACGAACACGTGGCGAAAAAATCCCCCCCGAGTTTTACGATAAACATGACATATTTAGAATATGAAGGCATTTGAAGAGCCATGCTTTTTAGGGAACATGTCTTATCTGATGTTCTTCCACACTTGCATAATGAAAAATGATAACGTTCACGAATTATTTTTCACCTCTTCCCACAACTCAACCTTCTCTTTAAGTGATGGAGATGCGACTGCTCAGAGATAGAGTAGTGGTCTCGTACCTGGGAGGTCCTTGGTTAAAAAAAACAAGTCAAAGCGCTAGTGCCCTTCGGTAAAGAATTAATCATCATTACCAATTCCCACAGATAGGACTTAAAGCCATCGGTCTCCTGGCCACTTACGTACAAGCAAACACATGCTTTATTAGCAGTCAGGTAAAACATACCTTTATTCCATATTGAACCATATAACAGACGGGATAACAGATCAGCTGTTCTGAAAATAATCCTGTTAAAAGGATCACCAACAAAGTTTTATGATCTTCGTGTAGAGGTTTTGCTTGCATCGATGTTTAAGATTAACATCCCGACTTCATGGAGCAGGCCCTAGGTTCTTGATAAAATACAGCCACTTTACGGTGTTTTATATAATCTAGGAAATTAAGATCTTATAATTTGTACAAACGACATTTAAAAGCCATAATTGATACCTTTAATCTCTGTATGGTTATAGATGACAGACTTTCACATGAGTTACTAAAAACAAAATCTATTCCACACTGACCACACAGACTTCTTTGACTACAATAGTGATCAATCTAAACAGCTTTCATAATACATGTATGCTGTCAAGGTCTTGGTAATTTTTCAGAGGACAGACACAAAAGGCCTGAGTAGTACCATCCAAAACTGTTAAGGTATAGACCATATGTCTGCAAGGTCAAGCCGTATTGTCCCATGCGCTACCACCACATCCCTAACTGTACCATTCTTAAAGTTGAAGGCTAACGAGAAGCTTGAATCAGAATAAATATCAAAATCAATGATACAACTGATATCTCGTGGCCAACTACCCTGGACATGTCTATAAACTGATACAAATTGTAATTCAGATGAAATTAATCACTGTACTACAACCACCTACCAGACACAAGGACATTGAAGGAGCAGATGGCATCATTGCCAGTTGGATCTACAAAGGTGTACGTCACAGTGGTTTCTCCAATGAGGAAGAAATCATTAGGAGAATTTGAGAACACAACATTGACCGATCCAGAGTTATCGGTAGCCGATGGTACTGTCCATGTCACAAAAGCACCATTGAGGGAGCTGTCCGCAGTGACAGCAAGGTTCGGCGGGCAGTCAGTGATAACAGGGTCAACGGTATCTCCAAGCACTGAAAATACAATAAAAAGATGTGAATGTTAGTGCATCCTGCTTTTGAGACACATGTTACCTCCGGTTGATGAGGGGGGGGGGGAACAATTTTCATGTTCTTCTTGATTAGTATGTGCTATCTAGCAATAACATAGCCCCAAACATGTGATGCAAGCATTACGCTGGTATTTAACGTGCTTCTTTAATACACTGTAATCATCCTACTCTTCAAAGTAGGTTACTATTGGCAGCAGAAGCGTTTACAACAAAATTACCGAGCTGCAGTGAAATCCCCTAGCAAAATGTATTCAAAAATGGAAATGAAACGAGGTTATATTCTCAATATGTTAGATCAAATTAACCTGTGATGATGATATTGAAGGCGCAAATGGCAGGGTTGTTCGTGGCATCTGTGAAGGTATAGATGACCTGGTTGGGGCCAAGACCAAAGGCGTCACCGGGAGATGATGTGCTGGTTGATGTGACAGCACCGCCAGAGTTGTCAGTGGCTGTGGGCACCGTCCATGTGACAACGGCACTTGTGGTTCCAAAAGGCACAGAGAGGGAGATATCAGAGGGGCAGTTGACGATGGTAGGTGAGGCGGCATCTAAAACGAGGTATTGTAAAATGCAACGTGAAGAGGCCGGAGCATTGAAAATATTTTGACATGGTATCATGACTGATTTCCTTTTCTGCTCTTTCTGTCTTTTCAAAGTGTACTATTAATGCATCATCATGAAGCAAAAACAGTAATATGCTACAAGTGTTTCAAGGTGTTTCTTTAAAAAAAAAGTGCAGTGATCTTCTCCTTTTAACCTTTACGATGGAAATGTGTTATGAAAAGCTCTGATATAAACGAGAAACCTGACATAAAACAGTAATTTTGCTAGTCTTAGCTCTTATATTTTAATTTTTGCTCTGATATAACAAGATGCCTGATATTTTTATTTTTTTTAAATCATGGTCCCAATGTCTTTGCTACAGCAAGTTTCCACTGTACATCATCTTAAAATCATAGAAACCGATGCAGATATCACAATACGTTTTTTTTATATTTTTTTTTATCTACCCCTACACATTTTGTTTAAGACTCAGAAATTTGATTTTCATTCTATATCATCTTCTATAAGCTTGGTTACTCAGGGGTCAGGTAAACTCGACACTACGGCAGACTCAGCATTATGTGGACATTAGCTAATTATTAAGTGCAAGCTACACATCAGACCTCTAAATAATCTTGAAAAATAGGGTATAAAAATACATAAATGTGCTCGATGCGAAATCCCACTGAAGTACTTGCGATCGATTAAACCCTCTAAGCTACCGCCAAGTCTTAGCTGTTTCCCGATGTCGAGTATAAAGCCCGGATCTGGTAACTCACCATTAACTCTGATATTAAAAGAGCAGATGGCCATATTTCCTGCATCATCGGTAAAGGTATACATGACGGTAGTCTCGCCTATCTGGAAGACAGAACCGGGACCAACTGTTCGGGTTACTGCTGGGGTATTTCCGGAGTTGTCGAACGCCACAGGCTCTGTCCATGTTACAACAGCACCGTTTGTATTGCCTTCGTTGTCCACAATGATGTTACCGGGGCACCCGGAAATGACTGGATCAATGTTGTCATTCTCAGCTGAAGTTCAAAATAAGATACAGACGTGTGAACCGGCCTCGTGCAATACAAGGGTACAGTGGCTTGTGGCTCACGTACGGAATAAAAATGAGTTGCATCCAACCCCATGCAAAACAATTTAAACAAAACAAAATATCACTAAAATTCAGCAACAAATATTTCAAGAAGGGTGGTGTCTGTGTATAAAGACCACTCAAGTGTGAAAATGAGAGTGGTCTTAAGGCTTTGTATACACATGGTTGCTAAAGAATGTTTCATTGTGCAGGAGAACACCTCTAGTTTATTCAATCTTAATGTATCACCACCACATCTATAATATACACAGGTACCATAAACAGGTCGTTTCACATCTACTTCAGATAAACAAAATCGTTTTTCCATTCTCCATTTTCAGTCGGAATAAGACATGTAAATATCCCATCTACTCCAATACAAAAGATATTTTGAATATTGCCTTTACCTCGAAGTTATAAAAGCCCTGCAACATGGACCAAGTGGGTCAATACAATTCTAACAAAATAAATGAGACTTCAGAGGGTTTTTTAAATGTTCAACAGATGAAGGTGTCTTCACAAAAGTATGTTGCCTGTTCCACAGCTTTGCGGCAACTAGTGGAAAAGACATTTCAAAGAGAATCTCACCAAGAACGATAACGTTGAAGCTACACTGTGTAGGGTTGTTTTGGGCATCGGTGAAGGTGTAGGTGACTTGTGTTAGGCCTAATCCGAAGGTATCACCGGGGGCGTCGGTTGAAGTCACAATCACATTTCCACCAGAGTTATCGACTGCCGAGGGAGGATTCCAGGTGACGGAGACACCGGTAGTGCCAAATGGAACAGTGACCGGGATGTCCATTGGACAGTCACTGATGACAGGTCCATCGTTGTCTGTTTGGGAAGTTTGGTTATTGAGGATAGATATGTGAACAATATTTAAAGTCAATGAGAAAATTTCTGACGGGTAACTTTGATTTGGAAAATTCCAAAAATGGATGAAAAGTTTATCAAACTATGTGATTGCCCCTATGATAGACCAAATTAAAAATTGTGTTTTTTTTTTGCAATTTCAAACATAAAACAGGTCATATTTTCATTGAGTTTCTGCAGCAGGATTGCTATGTTCTGAAAGCTCTTTTAAAATCCATAAAAAATAACTTATTTTTAAACTTAAAACACTAAGGATATTATCTTGATGTTTGAGTCTACCTTGTAATGTTTATTAGTTTGGAAGTGCATCGCCGATGCCTGCAATGATTCATATCAATCATATGAATTGAGACAGTACAATACAATACAGTACAATACATACGAATCATATTATATAAACAGCTATCTTGCAGTTGTTTTAAACAAAATAATAGGGCATTGGTCTTCATGTGGCAGAAATCTTGAGCGACACTACCGACATGACAGCGTCGTGAAAGGACGCCGATTCCTTACCAATGACAGTGACGGTAAAGGTACAGGTGGCAGGATTGTTATTGCCGTCGACGAACAGGTAATCGACCACGGTGGGTCCAATGGGTAACAGGTCTCCGGGACTACTGGAGCTCACTACAGTTGGAACCTGTCCCGAGTTGTCGGTGGCTGTTGGCTCCAACCACGTGACAGAAACCTGGTTGTTGTTGGACACACTGTTGACGGTGATACTGGAAGGGCACCCACTGATCACGGGAGGTGTGTTGTCTACGGTAGCTGCACAATCAATCAGAGTGAAGACTTTTAGAATACAATCCCATTTGCAAATTATAAGCATCTTTATAAACAGTTTTAAGATTTCAAAGGTAATCCAAAATACAACATTCTAAGAGAGTAGGCATTTTATAAGGCCCCCCCCCCCAAAAAAAAAAACTAACTTTCATTTTGTTTAAGAAGAGGAAGAAGAAGAATAAATTCAACCACAACAACAATATAAAAAAAAAAACTAACTTTCATTTTGTTTAAAGGGAAATCCAACCATAATAGCAAACAAATCTAAGAGAAAGCAGAAAATCAGAGATAATGGTGATAGTTTGAATGAATATAAAGCTATGCATTTTTGAAAAATGTTGTCATCACTATATTTAAAGGAACTAAACATTTGCAAAATCAGTAATGTAAGTGTGATGTAGTGCTACATTAAATAGCATAAAGTAGCATAGTTCTACTGAAATCATGTGCAGGAAGAAAGACTGTAGTAAGCAAAAAACGGTAAACGGAGCAAAAAAGCTAGCGGAACGTTCACAAGAAGGAATATTTTGCTCTCAAGAACGTTTGGTTAGCTGTCGGGAGGTTTATGATACCAAAGTTTTAGAAAGTGACCACCAGAGCAAGAATATGCTAAAGTAAAGGTAGATGCCAAAATCTAAAAATGCCCTCTAAATATTATTGATCTACATTTGCCACTCTTCATCCAGGTGTTAAATGGGTACCGGTAGGAAGGAATTCCTTAAAATGCTGTGACCGTCGAAATCGGCAGCCTAGCATAGCCGGGTAATGTTGGAGCGCCTTGAGGACCTTTGCAAGCTCGATACGTGCGCTATATAAAAATCCAATATTATTATTTTTATAATTAAATATGTAATCCTGATTGATTGAAATAAAATTGTGTTTAACTTTCCATGCATTCAAATGTAAAAAAGATGAAAAAAGAAGAAGCACTGTAAAAGAATAGAGTGTTGTACAAGCACTAGCAACTACCGAAGACTTGAAGTATAGACAACATCAAGAATTAGGAAGCTGGAATGAAAGTAGCAATAGTGAAGGTGTGACCTGGAATTTGCGTCATATGATTTGTGATACTTGATAACCCTTGGGTACAAGTTTCTTGGAATTTGAACAAACACTTTTGAAATTATGCTAAAATTTCAAAATCTTGATGTTGATGCCCCAACAAAGTCTAAGTTTGCAGACCAGAAATGACATTTGACCTTGACTTTGTCACCTAAAAGACTAATCACATGATTTTTGATACTTGATAACCATTATGTTCAATTTTAAAATGTATTGTGAATGTATACTTTAAAAATTAGGTTAAAAATTCAAATTTTAACCTGATGCCACAACATAGTCCAAGTTTGTTGACCGTAAATGACCTTTGACCTTCACTTTAAAGTGACCTGAGATTCTGCTCACATGATTGATAACTTTTTAGTCTAAGTTTCATTGAATATTTTTTTATGTTGACGCTGCTGCCGTCGTCACCGGAAAAACAGCGCCTACATGTATGTCTCGCTTTTTGCTACGCAGGTGAGACAAAAATGAAATGTTATGATTAGATGTTGTAAATGGGTAATTTGGTTAAAGATTAGATTAATATGAATAAACACCGAGTGAAGACACATACCCTCAACC
>BEXV01000872.1:3557-14306 GCA_003118195.1 Hemicentrotus pulcherrimus | reverse complement strand
CTATTAAATAATCTGCTAAAAAAATATACGTAATAAGAAATAAGATCATTTTAATGATCTTTTTCCCTGCCGTTGTCATATTGAAAGTAAATGTTGCATCGGCAAAGTTACCATTATATCACAGTTTGCAGACGGCAAATATGTTTTTTTTTTAAATAAATAGTATTATTATTGTGGATGCATGTACGAATATATGACAACATTAATCGACTTGAACGAAGCTAAAGGTCTTGTTCTCCTGGGCCTTCGGGAAGAAGGTACGAAGATAAATTCGTTCTTATAAAAAATAAAACATTGTTGTCTCTTTTAGAGAGAAGACGTTATTGAATCAGTTGTTTTAATCGTATGAAAGCGACGATTCCTACACAGATTAATACTTGTTTGAGGATATCAGACTATTGATGAGACTTTGGAAAGACAAGAGATTATACAGTTTTCTTTATTGTTAATTCTGAGAAGCAGTTATATTGCAGAATTTCAAATACGATGATAACCATTACAAATCCGAATATGAATGTTTACATTTGATATATCTGTGCATGTTTATCTTGAAGAAATATCAGATAGCAAATTCTATGATACGAATTGAGACTATGAGAAAGGGTAAGTCGTCTCCGCATAAAGCCATAAGTACTGTAATAAGGTCAAGCTATTGACCGTCTGGTTGCTAAAGGCCCGGCCCGTTTACACTTTCACGGATCGCATCACGGATCATCCCGGATCGTCGCTCCTGGATCATCCGTGTTATCTCCGGCATTACCTTGTATACACCAGGGAGGCATGCGGCGTGATCCTTGGCGTACCGGCATATCCGTGGAAAAAAATAAGCTTGCTTAATTTTTCATCCCGGAGTTCACGGATTAAACAATGCGTCCTCTGCCCAGTAGGCACCGTGTACCACAGTGTAGCCGCCGAAAATACATCCGGGACAGTCCTTGTAGACACCGGGAGGTCCGTATTAACACCGGTTTCATCCGGGTTTGAAATTCCGTATATTAATGAGCGCCTACAAGCTCAAGTCACCCGTCAACATTCCGGAGATATCCCAATAGACAACGTACACCTCCGTGTAAGGACCGTAACAGTACCCAGTAGCCTCCGTGCTCTTCCTTGAAATCCGTGTTAGCTCCGTATGCGTTTCCGGCGTGGTCCGCGTTGCTACCTTGTCTGTCCGTGGAGACACCGTACTTGCCCGTGTATACACCCAGTTCGGAACGTATCCACACCGGCATCGAGAAGAAATCGTGGTGTCGCACGCCGGAACACCACGGATTAAGATCCGGGATGATCCGTGATGCGATCCGTGAAAGTGTAAAAGGGCCTTTATAAGCACCACCACCACCACCACAACCTTTTCATTATATTTGACCTCTTCTGTGAAAGGGGAATTTATGCTTCGGTTGCTCGTGTGAATCAGTGAAGGAGGTCGCACATATTTTGTTTATATGTAAAATAATTATATGCAGTAGTTGTTTCTGTGGGCTAGCACATAGTATAGTCAGTGTTATTAGTTTGATGTTACAAGAGATTAAGAAATACTCCACAGGATTTGATTTGCATAGTTCCGCTGTAAAGATGATATTTAATGGATAGTTATGGCAGCTTTATTAGTGACACCCAGTTGTTGTTTGTTGTTGCTTTAAGCCTACAAATTATAACTATATGACATTACGTCGATATCATTCTATGGCCAATCACGACAGTGTTAGTTTTTATGCAGATATTAAGATTTGCTTTGGATTTTGATAATTCATTAACAATTTTATCCGGGGATTGGAACATAAAGAAACATATGCCTAGAAAAAAGTCGATCAAAAGAAGAATGATTATTTGATAGACCGGTGGAGAGACTTACCTTTCCAGGAAAATGTTTACATTGCGTCAACCTACTCCCTTCATGGCGGCTACATTTGATTTTTTAAATAAATCTATTAAATTACTGTCAGTCGTTAATAAAATAGATATTTTACATAAAGAGAAACAAACTTTCCATCCATTTAAAGAAAAAAAGATGAAATTCGATGTAACCTTTTTTTTAAATGTAGAATGTAATGGACACAAAACAAATTGTATGTTTATAGAATTTACATTGAATCATTTTTTATCCTTTTTTGAACTTTGAAGTTTTGATGTAGATTTATAACAGTTCTGGCCATTATTCTTTGCTCTTTCTTGCTCAAAGAATGTGCGGCAGTTGATTCGGTGAGCTGTCTTTATTCCCTTTTGCTGAAGTCTGCTCGTGGTCACCTGGGTCGGGTTTCTATTTTGTGATCTGGTTGTTAATGCTGGTATTGCAGGAGCCCGTTTCCCCGAGCCCCCCGCGGCTGAGTGACGACATCAGCTTTTGTTTATTGTATTATCTTATGGTATAATGTATTGCTGCTGTGTTTTTTTTTTTTTTTTAATACAGATTTTACCTGGATTCAGATCCGAATCATCCGATCATTCCCTATTCAATTTATCTTCGAATTTAAATCATTGTAGAGTAGGTCGAGGTTACTGGAAATTTAACAATTCATTATTAAAGGTAAAGACCAGTTTTGGAAAAGCCCTCTTCTCAACAAATGAAATGGAAGCTCTTATTACCAATCATGTGAAAGAATATGACTAATACGTGATGATACAAATTTTGCCGGAAAACCGCCTACTAATTATTTGGTAAGTTATTTCTCTTCTCAACAAATGAAATGGAAGCTGTTATTACCAATCATGTGAAAGAATATGACTAATACGTGATGATACAAATTTTGCCGGAAAACCGCCTACTAAGTATTTGGTAAGTTATTATATCTATCCGGACCGGATAGATATCGCGTAGTCTCATATACATCTTTCTGTGTACAGTGCTTTTTAACTTAACACCAAGACTGTGCCAAATTTTGTATCATTTTGATGATTCCAGAACCTTGCAGTACAATACTTATATGCTAAATGATCAACCTTTTCTGATCGATTCCACAGCGTTTCTTTCACAATGCAATCGCACGACCAGAACTGGTCTATATGGTCTGGATGATAGAAAGAAAAAAAAGATGTTATTCAACAAACGATTGAGATCTATTTAGTCCAATATGATAACAAGTCAAGTAGATTAGAGGCAGAATAACAAGATACACAATATGTATTTACTGTACCAGATCATTTATTTTGTGATACGTTGTTGAAGATAAACAGAGGTGAAACCATTTTATATGCAGCCAGAATGAAGAAAAGATTGGTAAATTTAGAATATGATTCAAAGAAGGAAATATTGACTTGGAGAAGGTATTGATACCAAAAACATACAAAAATAGAGCTTTAGTTATATTGAATGAGAAGAAATCACAGTTTGATAGAATAGTAAGAAAAGAACGAATGGAAGGAATAAAGATTAGGTCTAAAAAAATTAAATGAATGGAATATGGCGGGAAACCATCGATATATTTTTTAATTAAAAAAAAAGAAATGCTGTGAAAAAACGTATATGCAAATTAATCACTGCTGAAAGCAAGGAGATTATTTCGCGGGACAATATTACATAAAAAATTGTATTATTCTATTTGAAAAAGAATATTTCACAGGGATAACAAAGGACTAATGTCCTTGGACAAGACATTGATCTACGTTTACCACACTCAACCCAAGGTGATGTCAAATGGGAAACTGGCAGGAATTTAATTCCTTGAAATGCTTTAGCGCCTTATCATGGCAGCTCAGCTACAGCCAGGGTAATAATATGATACCTTGTAGTATGCGTTATAGAGTATATTCATATAGTAGCTGCGCTATATGAATGAACCTATTATTATAATGAATTCGAACGAAATTAATTCGAATGCCCATCCCAATACGCTCTTGGTAACGCGAGCTATATTGACGTGTTATCACCATGGATCCCGTCTGTTAACAATTGGAGTCGTTTCAGGTCAACTGCCATCTCATATTGTATTGAGTACACGCAGAGAAGCATGTCCCTGTTAAAGGCGCTGTTCAACATTTCTCGAGAAAAACAAATTATGATGATAATGGTGATGATAATTATTAAAGATACTGCTATTAAAATCATTATTTATTATTACTTGTATTATTATTATTGTCATCATCATCACTAACATTAGAAATACTTTCATGACCATTATCAGCATTATCTATTGTTACTTATTATCATTATGGGCATTGAAAACTTAAAGGTAGTTGAATTATACCTCATTTTATTGGACCCCGGTTAATCTATGAGGTAGAGAGTTTTATGCAAAAGGACCGCCGTTCAATCAGTAACAAGATACCAACACAGGGTCGCGACGGTTCGTTTAATCTAAACCTGTATACTTCTAGATCTAATATTAAATGATTTGATTCTGGTGTCACTGTTTAGGTAATTTATTTTACTTTTTTGGTTGCATTAAAGATGAATTTTAGTACTGGTAATGCTATTGCATTGTGAAAGAAATGGTGTGGAAAGGATCAGAAACAGTTGATCATGTAGCATGTAAGTATTGGTATGCACTGCAAGGTTGGAGTCATCAAAATCATAATAAATTTGACCGAGTCTTGGTAAAGTAACAAGCACTGTACACAGAAAGCTATATATGGGACAACACACATAGTGTCGGGGCTAGTACTACCCTGATTTCCTTTTCTTTCTTTGCTCATTACTCCGCCAGTATACATTTTCTTCCAAAATTGTTTGGCACATGTCATTTATTTGTAATCTTGAAAATTCAGTGTAAGTTTCATTTGATTCTGTGAGAATTAAAGCTCTTTTTTTTTTAACCAGAACTGGAGTTTATCTTTAAGATTGTTATCATATATAATCATCTATGAATTTGCTACTTATTGTATATATTTTTACTGAATTTTACTTTCAATGACAAAAATAATATTTCGCATTTTTATATGATTAAATTTGAAAATTATTGTAACTTTACTTGGTAAAGAACAAAGATTTTGTTCAGTATGCGCTTAATAAATATTTCTTTAAAACTAGTATCATATATTTTTTTAAAATAAATATCATTGTTTATTTGCCTCTTAAGTATTTCTTTCATTTTGGAGTTCAGTCACAAAACCTGATATAGACTTTCACAACACAAGGTCAGTGGATGGGGTAAACGCTCACTAGTACCACCATGGTACCACAGACCACAACATACCCTTCCCCGCTTGATTACAATGTGCCCCACCCCCTTGCCGGTCATGACCCTTGGCGGAATCCCCTAGTGACAGGTAGCTTGATGACCTTGCTCTATAAAGTAACCATAGCAACGGAGATCGACTCCAAATGATATTTATATATTTCTCTACCTTTAAAGCTCGAGGAATGGGGAGATACACCTCAAGAATCTCACGTCGGATAAAATAATGTTCACCCCCTTACATACTTTGCCAACGCTTATGGACAGAAACAAAACAAAGTTAAATCTTAATCAATGCAAACAGCGCTATGTTATTGGTAATTTCTTTCTTGCGTTTATACATGTAAGTGCCCCATTCTGTACTCTATACCGAAACATAACAACATTAAAGTTAAATCAATGCAAACAGCGCTAAATTATTGGTTAAATCTATGTCCCATGTGAATTAATATCTGTTCAATAAATACGAAAAAAAGTCAAAGTCCAGCTGCTGCATGTGTACGCCCCTTATCATAAACATTACACAAAACAATCATCAAATTAAGAATGACCATGATAGTTCGGCTATAGAAATATAATCCCTTTCCAATCCCATCCAATCAAACCCAAAGATTATTTGCTATTACAAAAGGTCCCTTCACATTATTAGACATATCATACTGTAAGGGCCGCTCAAACAAATGAAGAAAAATACCAATTGAGCCAATAGACCTTTTTTTTTTTTTTTACAATGTAACACAATAATGCATAGGTAACCGGGAAGTGCGTCAATACAAATCAATTTATACACCTGTACTGAATTATTGTTTTTCAAAAGTCAGAAAACATATGCATATATTACGTGTTGTAAGGCAGAGCAAGCCATTATGTGAATACCTGGCAACAATTTGTGTATGCAGTTCGCATTCTGCCTATATTATAATGATTATAATGGGTTCTCTCGTATATCGCTCATGTCTGTCAGACTCAATTAACACTCCTGGCGCTCCGCATTTATTACACTGGTTTTGAATGTGGCTGCCATTGCGGCGCTCTAAAGCATGTCAAATAATTAATTCCTGCCAGGTTCCCATTTACATCACCTGGGTCGAGTGTTTTAAAAATCCATTTTGACATTTCACTTGACTTTCTTTTGAAAAAGAATATAGTATTTTAGGGTATTCGGTAAAGTTGTTGTGTCATAGCTAGTTATATTCAATGTAATTGAAATGTATGATTTGTTATAGTAACAAATTTGAGGACCATTACATATGGTTGATTGTGTTAAGATTGGATCTTACACTATGAATATGACGGACAAAAAAAGCGGCCAAAATATACAGTTCCTCAGGAAGACAAAGGAACATCCCTTCATTGCTATTTTGTGACACCTGTTCTAGACATTTTTACATAATAGCAGTGAAGGGATATTCCTTTGTCTACCTGAGGAACTGTAACTTTTGTCCGCTTTCTTTGTCCGTCATATTCATAGTGGTATATTCTTATCAATACAGATTACATCAATAAAACAATATGAAAGTTTTTTTCACAAACGGGATGGTATGTACAAGAAACCCTCTCATGCTTTCCTGGAGATTAACATACATTGGTCTTCCCTATAGCAAAACAATAATATCGCCTTCAATTACTGAAAGTAAATACATGCATAAACAGTTACTATGGCGGTTAGTGAAATAAACGAAATATGAGATGGTGAGTGGTATTTCCTGATGTAAAAGTCTGCATGATAGATTAGAAGAAAAATCCGCATATTTTGAAGAAAAACAATTTCATTAGTCGAGTTTATCTCTTATTCGCCACTCACAACTTAATAGTGATGAGTGGGCTATACAGAATTGGCGAATTGGCGAAACCGATTCCGATTGAGTTTCAAACAAGAGCACCGCGTAATTCACTAATCAGAAGTCCATCATTTAAGTTCATGGGTTGTATGACCTGTTTACATTATCTTATATGTAATCAATTAATGAAGTTTGTATGATATATATCTAAAGTGCAATATCCGAGTCATTTGAACCCTGTTTGCGAAGATTATTTGAGAATCAAGAGTTGGTACACAATCAATGCAGAGGGAATACCGGTCAGTGATTTCGTTTTCCTCGAGTAACTCATTTGTACATGGAAATGCAAACAAGAAATTCTATCATCACGATCATTACACTTTGGACTGAAGTTGCGTTGCAAATATTTTATTTTAGTTCATTATGTTGCTGATGTTATCTGCTGTCGTGTAGTAAAGTAAAGTTGCAAGTAGGACTGTAAACTTTCTTAGAATTGTGTCGGTTTCCGTAATATAGTGATCAAGAAAATGAAAAAGAAGAGCAGCAACCGTCGGGGTATGGCTTCTCCATGCATGTGTGTGTGGGGCGGATTAAAATTGAAATAAAGGACTCACTCACTAATTGAATTTCTTTTACAACTATAACCACACATACGTATAGTGGTATAACAAAACATTATTGTGAAAATGTTTTATGATTGGATGCAGAAATCTAGGACCTGGTGTTAATGTCGTCATGTAGTGAAATCAATAGCATAAGTAAGTAACAGCATGCATGTATCATAACATGGTAAAAGGAAATGCACATTGCCGTATGTGTAATTGAATCAGTCCGGAATAGCAATGTAATGAATTTGAAACGTGAAACAATGTAAGTAATGTATACAAGATTTCAATCCAGTGTTACTGATGTCGTGCAGTTGAGTAGAGTTTCAAAGAGAATTTAAATCGATTTTCTTTAAGTTGTGTCGATTCCCGAGGAAAGCAGCTCACATAATATACTGTAGAATGATAATGCAATTGTATTGAAAGAAAGTCGTATCGATATGGTTTCATGACACAATTGTACACTGTGTATGCAAAACAATCATAAAAAGCAATGCTTTCCAGCTTTACGGTAGTACCATAAAAATACATAATCATAATAGTATGTCCCTGGGTATACTCTGTCTATGCTATACACAAAGTAGTGTATGAGAAAGAAAAAGAAACACGATTAAGTAGACCCAGTGCATACATTAATTAGCATAATAAGTTGTAAATCGACCTCCTATTATTTATGCAGTTGGTTTTAAGAGCTCTATCCGTTTATAACAGAGTATAGATGTGTTATTGATAAAATTGATTGCACATAGATAATATTAACGATACGAATCATGATAAGGATAATAGTTACAATAATAATTAAAATAATTACAAAATAACATTAGTAACACTACCAACCATTATAATAGTTATGATAATAATTGTTGTCATTATTATTGTCTAACTGCTGCTAATACTACTTCTACTACATGTACTAGGAAGAGGGAGGGGAAGAGGAAGAATCTTATTATTATTATCGAGGCATACAAATGCAAAGGGAGGTAAGAGGGGGAAAAGTGAGGCGATGAAGAGGGGGAGAGAGGGAGTAGTCTATGGCCCGGGTTCAAATTCAGTACTCTTTAATTTATTTGACCCAGTACTGATGATCATAATTTTTTATCTACCATGTGATTGCCATGATTGTGTACGCCACACCGAATAGCACCTCCATTTGTTTATTGTTGTAAAGAGCTTATATTGGCATGCACCCAGTAGATTTTCATCATGTGTTTGATCTGGTTATTTAAAACAAGATCAAACACATCATCATAATCTAAAGAGTGCAACCAAAAAAATGTGGACCACAATTGAAATTTCTTTCAGGAAGCCTCACAATAAAAACTGTTTTTGATTCAAAGAGCATCGTAGCGGAGAAGATGAACAAATGAGAATAATAATACAACGTCGTTAGCGTGAGACTGTTCATTTCTATCTCACCCCGCCAAATAATCCGAACAAAAGATTCAACTGAGGGTAATCAATTATTAAACGAATTTATCATGAGTCCTTGAAAAATTAAGTAATACTGCTTGCCATAGTAATATTGAAGAGCAGCAAATGCGAACGATAGTCGCTACAATTCAGAAATCGTTGCTTCGATTGCTTTTCTGTCAAAATTACCATGAGATATCGAGCTACATAGAACTATGATCGATAAACAAGATCGTCTTGAAAACAGTCAGAAATATTGGATCTTCAATGCATGAATATATTGGCAAAATAATAATATTGGAATGAATAGGACACACATTCATTTTTACGATTTAAATCATCCAGTACCAAATACCTAAATACAAAATTCGAGCCACATGCATATAATGGTAAGCTTAAAGACAATGATTCATGATAAATTTTCAATTGTTATTCCTTTGAGTTTATCATCTAGACATATTGCAAAAGGTAATCAGGTTAATAAGGATCAGAATGATACTACTACTAGGCCTACTTTAACATGTATTATAATACACTAGTGCCATTGTTGAGTATCATGAAATTGTTTCACACAATAAAAATCCCATATAATTTATATGCGCCCGGCTACGAGCCGTCACTTCGTGAAAACAAAATCAAAGCGTTCTATGCAATTTGTGTTTTCACGAAATGACTGTTGTGTTAAAGGTTCAAACAGAGGAATAAAAAAAAAACAGCTACAGAAAGAGAAAAATGTACTCTATCTCGTAGTTCGAGTTATTTTATCTGTACATCAATTAAACATAACGTTTTGCCGTATTTGGTGTCCATTTCGATTATGTTTACGCGCGCGGCTACGAGCCGTCACTTCGTGAAAACAAAATTACAGCGCGTCCTTGAATTTTATGTTTTCCCGAAGTGACGGTTATGTTTACAGCTCATTTCCCCCCAAAATATAAGAATTTATGGAAATAATTAAAGATAGAACTAAACATTGAGATATATTCTATCCCAGGATATAACATTTAGTTTCCCTTGATACATTAAAGAGGTTAAGATTATAGTTTGAAAGTTTGAAAGCGATTTATTCAAAACTAACTTTCTTTTCATTGCGCGCTCATCCGTCATTTCGTGAAAATAGGGACGATATTTATCAAACACACCGAGCCTTAAACAATCGCATTATATTAGGTAGGGCAAATTACTATTTACTGTGTCGACGCCTTGCATGGCACTTCCGTGAGTTGAGAATCCATTTTCCCCCTACCAAACTTAAAAATTCCTTCTTACAAACTTATATTCTCATACTTCTTCAGACTTTGAGTCTCAACATTTGAATGGTCTTCTATCAATCAATCTACCAAAATGCAAATAAGAGGAGAATAGCTGAAGGTCGTGTCACAATGCAGTTCGCGCATTGACCAAGTGAAATGTTTATACTTGCAGGTTAATAATTAATTCTGTGAGCAAAACAGGGCTGCTGTCGGAGAGTCCAAATAGTGGCTTCAAAATAAAGATGCAAACATATCGACTATGCAAACAAGGCACCGGCCACGTACCACAAAAGAACAATTTTCCTCTTGTTTTTCCTTTTTTCTTTTTCCTCCTCATCTTCTCTTATAAAGGTGGATATACGCGAATTAATGCATGAGCATCCAAATGAATTCAATGATAAAATCATCTGTATATTATGAGAAGCAGCTATCAGTTTGCCTGACCAACTACGGTACAGCAAATTCGAAATGACATGACATTTAAAGGAGTCCAGTCCTATTGAGCCTTGTAATGAGTTCAAGAATGGTGTAGTAGCAAAGGTGGGCGGGATTTGTGTGACTCCTACCCTCCACCCCCCCCCCCCCC